>JAEQML010084844.1:0-10008 GCA_016904865.1 Pissodes strobi | reverse complement strand
ATGCACACAGGTGCATACTCTTCTAGTTCTTCTATCCCGCAACCTCAGTATCTGTGAACACCTGTACATGGGGCTACAGGGTGATCACTCCTCATCTAACCTGGATGTACATGTACATAGATACACGGCAGGGGATTCTAAAAAGTAGTGAGAGTCGAATCTACGAGTAAAGTATCAAAATTTCCAGTAAGGGGATTTTTAAAAGTAGTGCAAGTGCCTTAGAAATCTGTGTCAAACTTAAATAATACTATTCCGTTAACAAGAGACGCTAAAAGACTTACCATATAAATATTAAAACAAATACATAAATAAAAGACAACCCAGCTCGTATAGACTTTATTAATAAAATAGTGTCCAAGGGCCTAGAAACACTTTAAACTAAGCCTCTCTCGAGAAGACATGCGTTTAGTATTAATTGGGTATAGTGTAATCTATTAATTCATCTATAAACAAAACAAGTATTTATTATTGCTCACGTACAGTATAACCGTTGTTAAGTTTGTTTGTACATAAACTTGTTATTGTTTTTACCATGCAACGTGTCTCATCTCTTATCACCTGACGTAGAGGAATTCTGAATCTGAGCTATTCACCTGCACGCTAAGTAAGGCGAGGCGTCACGAGTAAAAACCAATTCGTGACAATATTTCTTAGAAATAATTATCCTGAAATCAATTTCATTTATGGTAATGGTCAGATACTTAGAACTGTCAGACACCACTCCTAAAAATTATTTCCTCACACATGACACCAATTACAACGTGTTGTAGATATGTTCTATATTGTTGTAGAGGAGTCATGTTGGATGTCCACTGAGATGATTATTAAAGGCTAAGCTCCGCTTGGCAATTATGCTAAGAAATAGTTATTATGGTGCCCCACACCTGACAACAATTGCATTTATGGTAATGGTTAGATACTTAGAACTGTCACACTCTTTATAATAATTTTCCCGCACCTGACACCATTTACATTTGTATTGTTGTAGAGGAGTCATGCTGGATGTCCGCTTAGGTGATTCTCAAGGGCCAAGCTCCGCTTGACAATTATCTTGCGAAGAATAAGTTATTATGGTGCTCCACACCTGACACCAATTGCATTTATGGTAATGGTGAGATACTTAGAAATGTCACACTCCTTAAAATTATTTCCCCACACCTGACAACAATTACAATTTGTTATAGATATGTTCTATATTCTTGTAGATGAGTCATTTAAGATGTCCACTTTGGTGATTCTAAAGGGCCAAGCTATGCTTGGCGATTATCATGCTAAGAAATAGTTATTATGGAACCACACACCTAACACCAATTACAATTTGTTGTAGATATGTTCTGTATTGTTATAGAGGAATCATGTTGGATCTCCACTTAGGTGATTCTTAAGGGCTAAGCTCGGCTTGGCCATTATCATGCTAAGAAATAGTTATTATAGTGCCCCACACCTGACACCAATTGCATTTGTGGTAATGGCCAGATACTTAGAACTGTCAGACACTCCTTTAAATTATTTCCCCACACCTGACACAAATTACAATTTGTTGTAAATATGTTCTATATTGTTGTAGATGAGTCATGTTGGATGTCCACTTAGGAGATTCTTAAAGGCCAAGCTCTGCTTGGCCATTATCATGCTAAGAAATAGTTATTATGGTGCCTCTCACCTGACACCAATTGCATTTATGGTACTGATCCGATACATAAAACTGCACCTGACACCAATTACAATTTATTGTAGATATGTTCTATATTGTTGTAGAGGAGTCATGTTGGATGTCCGTTTAGGTGATTCTCAAGGGCCAAGCTCTACTTGGCAATTATCGTGCGAAGAATTAGTTATTATGGTGCCCCATACCTGATACCACAATTGCATTTATAGTAATGGTCAGATATTTAGAACTGTCACACTCCTTAAAATTATTTCCCCACATCTGACAAATTACAATTTGTTATAGATATGTTCTATATTTGTTGTAGATGAGTCATGTAAGATGTCCACTTTGGTGATTCTAAACGGCCAAGTTACGCTTGGCGATTATCATGCTAAGAAATAGTTATTATGGAACCACACACCTGATACCAATTGCATTTATGGTAATGGGCAGATACTTAGAACTGTCAGACGCTCCTTAAATTTATTTCCCCAGACCTAACGCCAATTACAATTTGTTGTAGATATCAAAGTCAAAGTCAAAGTCAAGTATGCTTTATTGCCACAGAAAAATTCAAATAAATTTTATGGACAAAGCTAACTAAAATAAATAAACTAACCATACTAGGGCAAATACAAAACAAAACAAAACTTAATATATACAATAATATATACGATAAAAACAGAACAAGCAATTTTCAAATTGAAATTGGTCACGATTTAACAAAAAAACTATATTACAGAACATCATAAGCAGTTGAACTAGATCCACAGGAAGTACACAAAACATAGGGTAAAGAAACTCAGTGTTATCAAAATATTAAACATACGTGCTGTTTGAAAAAATAAGGAAGGTCATGTCGGTGAACTTGACTCAGGCAATGTGCATATGCAGAGTTGAAAATACCGAGTAAAAGTAAACAAAACATGACTAAAATTGATAGCTTGGTATTGAATTTTGTGTAATTCCTGTATATCCGAAAAATCACTAATTCGTCAAAAAGATAATCCTATACCTATTATAAAAAATATATATAATATAAAAAAATTTCACCGCCGCACATGAAGCCCAAGAAAATTAAGGGAGGAAAAAATAAAATCTAATTCACGCAAAACTCATTTATAGAATAATAAGGTCTTTCTAGTAGGTAAGCTTTGGGTTTTTCACGAAATTTAGCAAATGTAGGGATGGATTTAAGATGTAGCGGGAGTGCATTGTATAACTTCTTGGAATTATAAAGAATAGAATTTTTTGTTAATTCGGAGGAGGGAAAAGGAAGGTAGATGTCCTGACTCGAATTTCTTGTTGAGTACTCATGTTGTGGCCTTTCGGGAAATATGGTTCGATATTTGCGTATTAAACAAGTTGTTTCTAAAATAAACAAAGCAGGAAGCGTAAGAATTTTATATTTTTTAAAGTAGTATTCGCAATGAGCTCTGCCATTAAGACCAAATAAATAACAAAAAAACTCTCTTTTGAAGTTTGAAAATGGTGCGAAATTGCTCGGTGTTACAGCAGCCCCAAAAGGGAAGGCCGTAGCGAAGATGAGATTCAAACAAAGAGAAGTAAGTGAGCCTGGCAGTAGATAGATTTAGTTCCTTCGAAACCGATCGAATTGCGAAGCAGGCAGAAGAAAGCTTTTTTGTTAAAGAATCAATATGTGCGGACCACTTAAGGTTGGCACTAATACTCAAACCTAGGAATTTAGCCGATTCAACGTATTTAATATTGTTGTTGTGAAGTAGCAAAGGTTGTTGTAACGTTGTTTTATAAGATAAGGCTACCGTTTTATCAACGTTGAAACACAGCCAATTTGAGTCAGACCAAGTTTTGATTGTGACGAGATCGCTGGAGATATTAGAGTGTAGGGAGAAAGTATTAGAATCACTCCAAGTTATGCTTGTGTCGTCAGCAAAGAGAGAAATTTTACCATTGATTTTTAGGTATGTAATGTCATTAATATATATTAGAAAAAGGATAGGCCCAAGAACAGAGCCCTGTGGAACTCCACTGGTAATTAATCTGCAATCAGAATCAGAACCGTTCGCTCCAACAAACTGCTGCCTATTTTCAAGATAAGATTGAAACCAGTTCGAAGGAATACCACGGATTCCATAAAAATTTAGTTTTCTTAACAAGATGTCATTACACACACAGTGAAACGCTTTAGCGTAATCACAGAAGACTGTAGCAGTGGGGAGATTGTTGTTAAGGGATGAGTAAACATCGTGAAGCAACGAGAACATGGCGTCATTTGTACACTTGTTTGGTAAAAATCCGAACTGTTCCGGGGACAGTATGCCATGTCTAAGGAGAAATGGCATGAGGCGATTTTTTAATAACTTTTCAATGATTTTAGAGAGTACAGGCAACAGAGCAATTGGACGATAATTGCATAAGACATCCTTTTCACCTCCCTTATGAAGAGGAATAATTATCGCAGTTTTGAGGCATTCGGGAAAAACACCTTTCGTGAAGGACGCATTAATTAAGGAAGCTAGGACATCCATAATTGGAACTGGGAGGTTCAAGAAAATTTTAATTGACAGATTATCAGTGCTACAAGCTGATTTATGCTGCTCATTACCTGAAGAAGTTCAAGGCTGGTCACAGGGCTTAGGAAAAAACTATCAGCGACTTTTTTAGAAGGAGGAAGAAACGAGAGAGGGTCGAGAGAATGAGAAATACCAGAGGTAACATTTTTGCTCACGTTGACAAAATATTCGTTCAAATCATTTGGTTTTGGCATGCTATGATTCGCGGAATTTGTTTTGCCTCTAAGATCATTAATAATGGACCAGGCCTCCTTGGATACGTTTTTAGCAGTTGATAAACGATTTTGATAATATAGTTTATTTGCTGTCTTGATAAGTTTTAGGTAGATCTTCCTATAATTCGAAATGAATTCAAGAACTTGAGTGGAGTTAGTGAATTTTTTTATGTATGAGAGGGAACGCATATTTTTTGCAGATATGCGTAAGCCTTTCGTAGTCCATGGTTTATGACGTTTAGGTTTAATGGATTTAAGCGGGAAGGCTTTATTGAATGCATTTATAATTTTATTTAAGAAACTGTAACGGAATATATGTTAAATATAATGTTATGAAATATTTGTCTATTCCGCTCCATTTATTCTACGTATTTGTCAATGGTTTTCAATGTTTGGTACATTGATAGGCAGTTCAGTGTTTAGTATATTGATAGGCAATGCTTGAATGCTTGCTTAGCTTGACGCCGTGTTTCTTACAACGGTTGTCACGTGTTTTGAACTGGCCAATAAAATAAAAAAGGTTGAATTTTAAATGGGTAGAATATATACAGTTTTGAAAAATTCCGTCTCATCTTGTGTTAAAGCGTCGGCACGGTGAGTCCTAATAATTTTTGATCTTAAAATATCTTATTCATTCTGCATATTTTTCAATAATCCTTTCATATTTTAAATTTACAATTAAAAATTGTTTCCAATTCAGTTAGATATATTTGGCTTTTGTATTGCATTTTTAATTAATTGTGATTTCAACAATTCTAAATTTTTTTGGTGACCTTAAGGTTAAATACCGATTTTTTTGGTGAATAGTTGCGTTTCTTATTGGTCAAATTCATGCAATTTGATAATGGTTTAATCCAAATTTGTCGAGAGCGGAATTATTTCATCCTTTTAAGCGGTCATACACATTATTTAGATATTTTCATTTAGATTTGACGATATTGTTGGGAAGATTCGCAGAGCAGATTTTATCTTTTCCTGTAGAAGGTAGTAAATTGAATTTATAGTAGAATTTCTCTGGGTTTTTCGTGGCAATATTGTTAGTTATAGTAAATTTTTCGCTTTTCAGACTTATTTCATTACTTTTTCAGATTATTTGTTGCTTTAAACTATTATTATTATGGCTTATCGTGTCAGCGTTTGATCCATGATGTATCTGTATTGCCTTGCTTATTAAAGAGGTTAAGCACGTGTAAAATTACCTGGTTGATTTTTTCTTTATCTATAAACATAGTTCCTATCTCAAAGCGAGATAGTAATTATCTTATCTTTATCTTTATCTTTGATTAATTGAGACGTAATTTACGTCCAATTATTGTTTATGTGCCAAGGGCCATCTTAATAAATTAAGTTACCTATTTGGAGTCATTAGACTTGTTTAAGAGAGGTTATACCTCGTTCTTCTTTTTTTTTTATTAAAGTCTAGTGATTTTCTATTTGAAGTTGCCGAGAGCCACTGTTGGACAAGTTTCATAACTTTCTTTTAAATTTCTAATTTCAATCATTATTTCTTTTAAATTTCATATTTCTAATTAAAGAAAAGAAATACCTTGAGTAGCAGTAATTGTTCATAGTGTCATTTAATCATAATTATCTATAATTTTTGCTGAACTTAAATGGTAATTTAAGTTCTGATTATGTAACCAGTGAATTTTCAAGTTGTTGGTTAAAACCTTGTACATCAAACTGAGGTCCATAGGATACTTTTTTGTATAATTATAATTAGCAGTGTACACCGGTCTAAGACACCCAATTCTTTTTTTTCATGTAAACGTTCAACGTTCCTACAAGACAACAGTCACACAGATCATTGTGGTGACAGTCGATCCGATAGCAGGCACGTGCAGACAACTGGGAACCATTCCTGGAATGACTGGTAAGCCCTGGACACGCCTATAGCTAGGAAGCTTAGGTACAGGCATTTGAGTTTCCAGAGGAGGTCCCAAACGATCACGCGGTTTGCGGATAATACAAGAACAGTTGGGAACGTAGGTAACGCGTTACTTATATGAAAAAATTGCAAAGACCTAGATTTTATTTATTTTAAATTTGTCAAACACCAAAGCTAATTTCAATTTCATCATTTTGGTAAATAAAATTCTCAGTGATCAATTGCATTTATAATCTAATTTTAAGCCAATTCTCATTTTTACCATTTTTGTTAACTAAATTCTCAGTAATCAATTATTGTATTTGATTGCATTTGTAATCTAATTATAAGTCAATTTTCATCTTATGTTCATAACTGCAGTGCACATGGTACCATAAATTGTAATTTAACTATATAGTTAATATATAGTTGTTTTTAATTTACCTTTTTTGATTTATCGCAAGTGGCGCCATATAAATATTAGGCCACCAAGGGAAACATTTCAATCCACGCCTTCAAATAAACTAACTAAATTAACTTATGCTCTATCCTTACAAATTGGTGAATGAGCCAAATAATAAGTTATAAGTACGACTGAGCTAGAAATTCATCACAAAGTGGGCAACACTAATTAGTTACAAAGTAGCGCCCAACTAATTAATTAAAATAATTAAATACCTTTTTGAATCAATTATTTCCAAGAATCAAGTTCACCTGATTCAAAATTCCAGTTGGTCTTTAGGCAAAGGTTACGAAAGGATGAAAAATTGAAGGCTGAGAAGATTCTACCTAGGTGGCGAGTTTTTTTGAGGGCCTATAAGAAGTATTGAATTTGGAGATTACTGCCTCATGATCTGAGAGACCCGCGCTAGGTACTGTCGATTGGACATCAGTTGAAGGAAAGTCGGACGCTACATAGTCAATGATAGGAGAGGAATTGTTAGACATCCGAGTTGGAGAGGTTACATGCATTGAAAGACCAAAAGAGTCAAAAATAGAAATTAATGATTTTTGGGCAGCACAAGCGGCAGACCATCTAACAAGCTTAGTAGGTTATCAAAGAACAATTGCACATCGGAATTTGGCGCTCTATATATACAAATTACGTGGAAATCAAGGTTCTTATTGTATACAATGGAAAATTCAAAGTAGTTATTCGATTGGAGATGATCAAATTTAGTTACAGGTTTTTTAGTTATATGTTCTTTATTGTTGCAGAGGAGTCATGTGGGATGTCTACTTAGGTGATTCTTAAGGGGCAAGCTCTGCCACACCAATTGCATTCATGGTAATGGCCAGATACTTAAAACAGTCAGACACTCCTTAAAATTATTTCCCCACACCTGACCAATTACAATTTGTTGTAAGTATGTTCTATATTGTTGTAGAGGAGTCATGTTGGATGTCCACTTAGGAGATTCTTAAAGGCCAAGCTTCGCTTGGCCATTATCATGCTAGGAAATAGTTATTATGGTGCACACACCTGACACCAATTGCATTTATGGTAATGGTCAGATACCTAGAACTGTCAGACACTCCTTAAAATTATTTCCCCACGCCTGACCAATTACAATTTGTTGTAAGTATGTTCTATATTGTTGTGGAGGATTCATGTCGAATGTCCGCTTAGGTGATTCTTAAGGGCCAAGCTCTGCTTGGCCAAATAGTTATTATGGTACCCCACACCTGACACCAATTGCATTTGTGGTAATGGCCAGATACTTAGAACTGTCAGACACTCCTTTAAATTATTTCCCCACACCTGACACCAATTACAATTTGTTGTAGATATGTTCTATATTGTTGTAGAGGAGGCATGTTGGATGTCCACTTAAGGTGCTCGCGCACTTATCGGAAGCGTCACGAATGGAAGCGACGCGAAGAAAATTGTGTATCTTTCGCCTGACTGATTTACATTACATTTTATGGCCGTCCGCGCACTACAGCGGCGCGAGGCGAAGAGGCGCGTCGGTTGACGCGCGAATTTTCTTTGGACCAAGTAGGAGTCATTTCTCCTGACGCTTCGCCTCAATGCGCGCTCAACGAGCGACGAGAGGATTCAAATTTTAAAGTGATTCGTGTTTCATATTTCGGTTGGTAGTAGTATTTGATAGAAAGTAGTGTTTCGAAACATTGTATTTTTATACTCTATGGAATGCTTTAATATACCAAGAAGTTCAAAAAACTTTTCCTCAGACATACGAAAATATTTGAAAAATTTCTTTTTATCTTATCTAAGATCATTAAGCAAATGATTAAATTTTCCATAAGTGTCTCGATTTGGTTTTTATTATGAACCCAGCATTTTTTCTTTTTTTCTTCTTAATCTTCTTCTTCCATGGTGGCAATTAAAATTAATACAAAGAGATCCTCTTCTGACGAACTGCTCATCGTACCTTCACAACAATGCACTATGTTTAAATGCTAAAAATAAAATGGATTCGCGCCATACCCCGCGCCGTTCATTTCATTTGAGACGCGATGCGACGCTTCGTCCCAGTGCGCGGACATCTGTAAAAGGACGCTTCACCTCGCCACGCTTTCGTTCGCGACCCTTCCGATAAGTGCGCGAGGACCTTTAGGAGATTCTTAAGGGCCAAGCTCTGCTTGGCCATTATGCTAAGAAATAGTTATTACGGTGCCCCACACCTGACACCAATTGCATTTATGGTAATGATCCGATATATAAAACTGTCACACTCCTTAAAATTATTTCCCCTCACCTGATACCAATTACAATTTGTCGTAGATATGTTCTATATTGTTGTAGAGGAGTCATGTTGGATTTCCACTGAGGTGATTCTTAAGGGCTAAGCTCCGCTTGGCAATTATTATGCTAAGAAATAGTTATTATGGTGCCCCACACCTGACAAAAACTGCATTTATGGTAATGGTTAGATACTTAACTGTCACACTCCTTAAAATTATTTCCCCACACCTGACACCAATTACAATTTGTCGTAGATATGTTCTATATTGTTGTAGGGAGTCATATTGGGTGTCCACTTAGGTGGTTCTTAAGGGCCAAGCTCTGCTTGGCCATATTATGCCAAGAAATAATTATTATGGTACCCCACACCTGACACCAATTGCATGATTGACATAATCCCAATGTCCCCCTTTTTATCCCACCCCCTAGATCGATATACGCCATCATACAACAAACTCGCCACATATTATCATAACGAAATCCGAGAAAAATGAAATAAAGCCGGGCAAGATCGAAAACCAGATATGGCCTCGAATACGAAATAAAACATTAATGGCCATAATATTAAAGGGTTTTATGTTTGCGGGCGACATTAAGATTCTTATCGAGTAGTTTGAGCGAGGGCGAGCCTCCCCCAGCACTGTCATTTCATTTAACTTCGAAGTACATTGTGTAATATTTACTTTTCATAATGAACTTTTATTGACTTCGTTGCAATGTTTTGTTATTACTTTACATTGGTTTTGTGTACAGAGGGCTATTAGTTATCACCGCTAAAAGATAAATGCATATTACGCAAAAGAGATTTAACTGCCTAGGTGCGAGAGATGCTAAAATGTGCGCATAAACACTTCTCAATTAAGTAATTTTTAATTGTTATTACTACTGTTGACGGAACTTTAGAAACATATTCCTTTGGTTGACAAGTCTCGAAGTGTTTAAACCGAAGGATCACACTAGCAGACATGTCTATGCAAAATGCGTCTAATTTACGGAAATGCACTGCTTTA
>JAEQML010084843.1:0-10009 GCA_016904865.1 Pissodes strobi | reverse complement strand
TAGCTACGCAGAGCTATTATTTTCTTTGCTGATACTAAGGTTTTTTCATTTTTTTTTTCTAAAAATGCTGACAGGATATTCCGAGGGATATTCTTTTGTCCCAGAATTTTCTCATCAGGACTCTATCCGCAATAATATGAAATATGTAAATATGCTTAGATGTACCTACATATCTACTGATACAACAAAAAGTAAAAATAGGAATACCTCAGAGGCCTAGTGTTGGTTTCGCTAATTTATACTCTTTTTTTTTATTTTTAAAAGCTCTTCTCTATTCAAAATAAAAGGCCCATTTTCAATTAGAGTTATTGAACCATAAAAGATATATTTTGACGAGACCACATCAATGTCTTCACTTTTGGGCCAAACATAAGAATCTAAAGTAAGTTTCAAAAATTTTACCTTGTATGTGTCTGAGCCAATTTTTTCTGTTGTTCTTCCTAAATACCATTGCTAATCATATATAACAGCATAATACCCGATAACTAATACCTTTCTAATACAATTTCCTGCTGATAACTCGAGTGAAGATCTACATCACTCTTACAGTCGGAATTGAAGGATTCCGTGTCTGTCGAATCATTTAATTCAGGTAAACTTATTTCCGAGCTTATTTCTTCATCCGAACTGTCGTCAGATTCTTTTTTTTTACCCCTTTGTATCTTTTTTTTATTTTTTTTTAGGTAAATGACTTAAAGTTGCATCCGAGGCTTTTTTATGACCCTTAATCGAACCTTTATTATTTGATAAAAATCTTCTTAATCTATCATTGCTTAATCTTCCCGAATTTTCATCGAGTAACCAGCAAAAAGCGGTTTTTTTAATTATAACGTCCTTATTGTCTAACGTAACTTTCTCGGTAACTTTTAAGTAAGGAGAACTCTCATCAGTATTAGTGCCTTTAATTTTAGCTGATAAATCATTTAGTTCCAACGTACCGTCCCTATTTTCTGGTCCAGTTTCAGTTCCAATAATGTGTGTTGTTTCAAAATCATGTTTTTCTACAATTATGTCATCATCGGTGTCACTCTCATTTTCGCTCTCAGTTTCCATATTGATTATTTCGTCAGGCTTTTTTGGTACCAGGTCGATAGATAAACAATCCTCTTTTGTGGATAGTAAACCAATTTACAACGTAAATTAACCATGAGATGTCGAATTGTAAAACATTAGTACCCCAGGTGAGTAGAGTTAGAAACTCAGAATCTCACACTGATCTATCAGTCAGCCCTATGGATTCTGGGGAGGGCAAAAATTTGACTAATAGGCTACACACATCCACGAACATATATATTGCGACCTACAATATACGCACCATGAGAACGGAAGATCATCTCGAGGAGCTGCAGCAAGAGATAAAATCCATTAACTGGGACATAATAGGATTGTCCGAAACACGCCTACCCGGCGAGGAAACGACAACGTTAAAGTCAGGCCACCTGCTCTATCAGAAAAATCAAGATGTAAACCACCATACCGGAGGTATTGCTTTCCTCGTTAATAGAAGAATGAAACACAGAGTGACTAAGTTCTGTGCGGTATCCAACCGAGTTATATACCTAATGCTGGAACTGAACAAACGTTATGCGATTCAAGTAGTAAACGTATACGCGCCTACAAGCACCTCGGAGGATGAAGAAGTAGAACAACTGTATGAGGACATAGGCATCGCAACGCAGCAGGAAAAAGCGCACTTCGTAGTCACAATTGGGGACTTTAACGCCAAGGTTGGAAGAAGGAAGCTTGAGGACTCTGACTTTATTGGTCATGATGGACTGGGAGAAAGGAACAACAGAGGGGAAATGCTAGTAAATTTCCTAAACAACGAAAATCTCTACTGCTTAAATACATTTTTCAAGAAACGGAAATGGACTTGGAAAAGCCCAGACAACTCAACGAAAAACGAAATCGACTATATCCTCTCAAACAATCGAAAACACTGTAAGGACGTTTCAGTTTTGAATAGAGTCGACACCGGAAGTGACCACAGAATGGTGCGAGCACGGTTTCAATTTAACATCAAGTTGGAAAGAAAAAAGCTTGTTAAAAAACCCAGATTGGCGACAAGTGAGGAACTCAGGGCGAGACACGAGGAATATCAAAGGAAAGTAACAAGATATTTACCACCAGAACAAGCTCTAGAGAATATGGACATCAACCAGTTAAATGAGAGAATTACATCATCTTTACATGCAGCAACAAAAAAGGTATGCTCCAAACTAAAAAAGGAAAAAGACTACAGACTCAGCGAAACAACAATTGAAATGATGAAACAGAGACGGGAAATGGAAAAAGGGTCAGAAGAGCATAGATCACTCAACAAACGTGTAAAAAAGGCTATCCGCAAAGATCGGAGAACATACAGCACCAAAATCATTCATGACACGATCGAGAGAAACAGCAATATGAGAGTCCTCCAGTCTCGGCTGTCAAATGGAAAAAGACGACTCAACAGATTAAGGAACAAACATGGCGTGATCGTATCAGGCCCCCAACAGATTGCTCAGGTTACGGAGAGATTCTACTGTGAATTATACTCGTCTGTGATGCCTAATACGGAAGACACTCATCAGCATATCTTGGTGTGCAACACAGGCTCAGAAGATATACCGGAAATATCCCTAGATGAAATAAAAATGGCTTTACAAAAAATGAAGAACGGAAAATGTCCCGGAGAAGATCACGTCACAGTGGAAATGCTTAGACTTGCAGGAAGTAGACTGGTGAAAACAATTCAAATCCTGCTTAATAAATGCCTAGAAGGCAGCAAAATACCAGACTCCTGGTGCAATGCGGAAGTGGTACTGCTATTCAAAAAAGGAGATACTACTAATCTCGAGAATTATCGCCCCATCAGCTTGCTGTCACACCTTTACAAGCTTTTTACCAAGATTATTACCATCCGTCTTTCGAAGAAACTAGACTTTTACCAGCCAGTAGAACAGGCAGGTTTCCGAAACGGATTCAGCTCAACCGACCATTTGCAGACGTTACGGACCCTAGTAGAAAAAAACCAACGAATACAACGTTCCTATATGTCTGGCATTCGTCGACTTTCACAAGGCATTCGATTCAATAGAAACATGGTCATTCTTGAACTCCTTCAATAAAGCCAGAATAGATTCAAGATATAGTATTCTTATTAAAAATATCTATGAGAAAGCAACAATGCACGTAAGAATCGATGAAAATATCAGAACAAATCAAATTGAATTGAATCGAGGAGTACGTCAAGGAGACACAATATCACCGAAGTTGTTTACCTTGGCGCTTGAGGATGTCTTTAAGAAGTTGGAATGGCAACAGAAAGGGGTTAAAATTGATGGGACGTTTCTGAGTCGTCTGCGATTTGCTGATGATATTGTTGTAATTTCAAACAACTCGGACGAGCTGGGGGAAATGCTGCGGCAGTTGAACGAAGCTTCTAAGAGCATAGGTCTAAAAATAAATATACACAAAACGAAAGTAATGATCCCTAACAACATTCAGATCTTCCTAGACAATCAGATTACTTAGAATGTCACCGAATACATCTACCTCGGACAGGTTGTTAAGCTGGGAAAGGAGAATCAAAAGGCTGAAGTAACCAGACGCGTGCGGCTTGCTTGGGCTGCTTTCGGCAAACTTAAGCATATACTCAAAAATCCAGACATCCCAATAAATTTAAAACTGAAAGTGTATGATACGTGCATTCTACCGGTGGCGACGTATGGTCTGGAGACTATGACGCTAACCAAATACAGCGCAAGTCGGATGAGAATAGCTCAGAGAGCCATGGAGCGAGCAATGCTGGGGATCTCTTTAAGGGACAAGGTGAGAAATCAGGAGATCAGGAGGAGGACTAAAATCGTTGATATAGTCGAGAGAGTGGCCGAATTGAAATGGAGCTGGGAGGGACACGTAGCGAGGCAGGATGGAGAGAGATGGACCAAGATGGTGATCCAGTGGAGGCCTAGAGAAACAAAGAGAAACAGAGGAAGGCCACAGAGAAGATGGACGGATGACATCAAGGAGTTAGTCGGTAGAGACTGGCTTAGAATTGCCCAAAATCGACACATATATGGAGAGCTCACGGAGAGGCCTATGTCCAAAAGTGGATTAACGAGGGCTGATGAAGAAGAAGAAGAAGAAACCAATTTTGCTAGCCTCATTAAGTGCATCTCTTAAGAGCTATTTCTACACAAACTTCTACATCCAGGTTGTCTAAATCTCGATCCTTGTCGTTACTGGATTTTGGATGCCTATATAATTTTTTTTCTTCCCTAGGCAACACAAAGTCATTTTGAACTTTATTTACAGCAATGGTGTCCCCTCGGGTGTCCCTTTATGTTATCTTGTCAACACACTAACAGACAGAATGACGAAAATGAGATACCGAGTGAGATACTATGCTTTTCATGATCTAGAGATACAAAATCAAAACTATCGAAAGTAAATTTTTATACAGGGTGGGTCATTGATTTGCCCATATCAATGACTCTCCCTGTATATTAATAGGTAATATACTCGGTAATATATATTTTATAATTATAGTAGGTATCCTACTTTCTCTTGCGAAGGAAGTAAAAAATCTAAGAAATAATTTCTAAAATATGTATACTGAAACTAAAATCCCAAATTAAAAACCCATATAATTTTTGTATTTTATACCCCCCAAAAAATGTGAAAATTAAATATCTATTAATTTTAATAGTTTTAATGAAATTCGGCAACGTAGCAGTTTGTGTTTGTGAGCTGACTGATATTATTTTATATTTTTCAGGTTAGGTTTGTATAAAAATCTAATTAAGTAATATAAGTTCTACATTCATGCCTATGAAATTGACCTAGGCACAAATACATAATATTTATGTTTAGCCAAGTCTTAGACAATTTATAGTAATACCTACTATTGTTATCATAACTTAAAATCGAGCTTAAAATAGAAACCTCCTTTTGATACCAAGTGAAACTTAGTTTTAAACAATTTCTTACCTTTTTAATGTGATGTCACCACTATAAAATAATTAAAACTTCATTCAAATCAACACAAAAGTAACGCCTCGAGTAACGCAATACCACAATAAGAGTCACTTTGTATAATATAAAAAAGCTGGACCGAGAGCTGGACTAAACAGGGTATGGGAATTACTCGGGGAATTACCGGCGATACTGGTATTTTTAATACGTTTTGTGAAGGCTCGCCGAGTGGCCCGCAATGTTGCCAGATGGCCAAAAAATTACATATTCAATACAGGTTACACACAGGGATTGCACACTGATTTCAATATGGATTTCAACTAATACAGGTAGATTTCAAGGATTGCAATCAGATTTCAAGGGAATGCACACAGATTTCAAATAATTACAATAGATTTCAAGTCATTTCAAAATATGATTACAAGATTGCAATGTGATTTCATGGATTGCAAATGGTTTGTACACTGATTTCCGAGCGCGGTTTGCCCCTCGGTTCCATGCTGCTTTGACGCTCGTCGCGCTGCCAAGTGGATATTAGGACGCAGCAAACACTGCTGAATATTCGGCAAATCTTGATATATATCGGTTAGTTGACCGTTAGGAGAGACTTCAGATGTTTGGCGGTCAGCGAGGACTTTGTATGCATTTAGATGTTAGTAAATTCAGATGATTTGATGAACGGAAAATGGAAGGCAAAATCAAAAGACTCATTTTATCAGTCAGTGAGAGGCCAGAAATATATGATTTAAGTAATAAAAATTACAGTAATTCAATAAGGGAAAAAAACATCTGGAGGGAAATAGCGAAGGAAATAAATGAAAGCCGTACGTATTCATTAAAGTATGTATATTTTTGTAAGATAAGAAGTTGTAGGGTCTGATGACATATAGGTTTCTTTGCGTTTGCAACAAAAAATATTGCAATAGAAAGGAGGGCCTTATAGAGTAGTTTAAGCCAAAAATATTTCACTTCACCCAAAACTAAAAAATATTTGCATTTTGGGCATGCCTCAGGTTAGTTTGGGTTAGTTTTTGTTGGTTGCTCCCCACGGAGCGAACGAAGTGAAATGTTGGTGGAATGATGAAATCCCTGACCAATCAGGCGTTATTTATTGACACTTGTGCACCATTTTCTACTATTGAATTTTGATAACGAAACTACAGAAATGTCGCAAGCATAAATATGGCAACAGTGTGGTGCATCCAAAAATTGCTTTGGTTTAAACTACTCTGTAAGATACCCCCATTGTAGTGTAATTTTTGTTTTTTTTTTGAAAAATCTTCCATCAATCTTCCTGCAAGTAAATAAAACTGACCTTCCTGTGTTTCTACAAGTCGTGCACCCAGATGTTTTTTTTGCTGAAAAATCTTCCATCAATCTTCCTGCAAGTAAATAAAACTGACCTTCCTGTGTTTCTACAAGTCGTGCACCCAGTATCGTCTCTTCTTTCTTTCTTCCTCTTGTGACCACAATACTGCAGCAGCAAATACATCATCATCACTAGGCGAGGAACTCGACATTTTGAAAATAAAATATATAAATAGAAGTCGGAACACTACTGTTTTGTTGTAAAATGTTTCGCAACCACCACGCTGGCTGCTGCTGCACTGCTTAGTGGGAATGCCAAAAAGGATTTTGCATCGCGGAGGCGCTATGAAGCGCTGCTGCTGCGTTGGTGCGGTGGTGCTATGTGGGAATTGCCCTTCTCGAAATCGCATCTGAAATCCTTTTGAAATTTCGAAATCCAAATGGATTTCTCGAAATCCTTAGTGATATCGCGTCGAAATTTGGGCACTATTGCCGATTTTTGCTTTTTTCTTCTGATAATATAAAAATTATTTATTATTTTTTGCTTGTTTATTTTTGGATCGTAGAAAACGATTCCAAAGTTTTTTTGTCGGATTTTCCGGAAAAATCGATTTTGAATGTTCCAGTTTCTGGAACTATCGCCGATCTTGACAAAATTTGGCATATTGGGAGTTTTGAGATGCTTATCACGAATCTGAAGTCAATTCGATCGGCCGACGCCGATATTCATCCTAATGTTTTTTTCGGAATCTCCCTTCTTTTATTTAAAACTAACTTATTTTAAGCTCTTCTTAACCATTTAACCATATAAAGAGATTCAAATGTGTTGGTTTCAGTTAAAAGAAGGGAAAACCGTGAAACTATGGGGGGAAAACCTGAAAAGCCGTTGTGTTCTGTGTCCAAGAAAAAGACAAAAGACGGTTTTCAAAAAGATAATTCCGAGAGTAAAGCAGATACAGAAACTGAAATTCCCGTTGAAAGTGAATTTGAAGAGGAAAGTTTCTCAGGTGATAAAGATAATCATTTTGATGCTTAAAAAAAAAGTTAAAGCTAAAATGGAACACTACTGCGCACTTATCTATGACACATGGTATATTGGACAAATGTTTAAGATAAGTAATGAGACGACTTGTGCTGTAAAGTTTTTAAAGCGTAACTTAAATCAATACAATTGGCCAAAAGATGGGGACATTTCGACTATTTCGAATGGACCTATATAGATAGACAAAAAGATTACAAAAACTTGAAATTGGAAAAAAAATAAATGAAAAAAAAAAGAAACAAGAAATAATAAGTTTTAAATGTGTCAAAAATAACCAAAGAATAATGAAGGTTTAAATACATTATTTAATTTTTGGGGGGTTAGGAAAAGAAAGCCAAATGAAACAAAAATCGAATTAATGTTATTTTTTGCAAAATAAATCAGAAGACCAGTTTAGAACGCGCATTTTATTCGTATTTTATTGTGTACTTTCTTTGTTATTTTGCTTTTATATTAGGCGGCTCACTCCCGAAATCGCTGTATATTTTCCTCCGAAATCCACCTGAAATCGATCCGAAATCCTTTCGAAATCATATCGGAAATTTCGATGTACAAATTTTGGCGAGTGAGCCGTCCCTCGAAAATAGCTAAAAAAAATATTTATCAGGTGTTTATAGCAAGAAGCCTTTATCCCAAAATCGTGATGCTTGCGAAAAGATACGTAAAACACTATAAGCAATAGAGAAAAGTTAATTTTTTCATAATATTATTTCTTGTCAATTACTAAATACAAGAAATTTAATTTATGTTTATATGTATCGCATATTTATTTGTTTTAGATTACCTGCATCTGCGCTCCCGTTATTAAAAAAATATTACTCTTTTCTATCTTAGTCCTACTTATTCGAGAAAATATCTCGGTTTGGCCAGATCTTTGTCAAAAGCAGGACATCTAAATAATAGGCCGAATCATCCGAATACAGGATCCAGATCAGGATCTGGTGGCATCACTAAATCTAAAAAAATGTAATCTCTTGGTCATCATTATCCCTTTTTGCAGATAATTTAACTCGAGGTACCCCCCTTGACTTAACATGTATGGTCATTCATGAAGTGGGAAGCATGCTCGCAAATTCTTTAATTCCATTTGCTAGTAATAATCTCTGATTTATTAAAAAGAAAAAATCGGACATATTAAAAGATGATAAAATAAATTATGGGCAATGAAATCATAATATAGCGATGCAAAGACAATCGTTAAAATAATCAAATATTTCAAATATATTACCGCGTTTAGTATAAATATTAGAAGATAATAAAATAGAAATCTCAAATTGAGCCTTTACATAATAATAAACATAGATGTGCGTTTAATGACCCAAGAAGCTTAGCTATACTAATACAAGTGAGACTGTTATCTAAATGATATATTTGTCGGCAAATAAGGTAATATGTGTGTGTGTCTATAACTTAATAAGAATTAATACATAAGTTTGAAAATAATCTTAAAGATTCTCCAGGGGATTCGCTTAATATTCTAACCTTCGCTAGTACTTGTCAACTGCAGTCATTCTAAACAAATGTATTGCTATTCCCCAAGCTATTCCCGGAGAAAATATTTCTGTTCATGTTATGCAGGTAGGAAATTTCTTGGAAGACTACAAAGATCAGAGTCACAACTTACAACTATATTTGTGTATGGATGACTTAACTCGTGTAGCCATTAATCTTTGATAAGTGAAATGTGAATTTGTGTTCGTTACTAACGAATATGCCTGATTCATTAAAAACAAAAAAAATACGATAAAAATAAATAATTATGTGCAATGACATCATAATAGCGATGCAAAAACAATCTTTAACATATTATCAACATTTCATATATATCGTAAAATGTTTTATTAATGATATATTAGTTCTTATGCATTTAACATTATTTAAATCAGCACTCCGGTTATAAAGACCAGCGTTGCATCATTTGTTTACGTTTGATCAGCTGAAGGTAATATACGTACATTGTCTCTTTGCTTAACATAGATTCATATATTTAAATTTAGTTTAATTTTAATTTGCAGTGTTTAGCATATATGCAAACGTTACACAGATAAATTATCTCTGTCGTGGATACTTAACTGATTATGCGAACAAGTCATAAAAGAATATTACGACGAATAAAGTAAACAACTGCGAAATATTTGTCGATATTTCGCAGCTCTATGTTCAGCCACTTTACCCATAATACAAAAATATTCTCTTATATTTTTCAACATGCACAGAGAATACGAATACCTAGAAAATGATATAAATAACGTTGTGAGGAAATATAAACAATATTGCAAGTTGTGTACATTGGAACGATGAAAATCTGGATAATAATAATGTGCCTAAGTACCAGGAAAATGTTCAGTTAATTCAAGATGCATTAATAATAATCAATTAAGAATAATAAATATCAAGTGCGTTAGTTCATTTTTCACAGCAATATTTTAAACAGCTAGACTCATTACTTCAAAATCATAGCCCACCTAAATGCAATTATAAATGCTTTTTATGAGAAAAAGAAATGTAGAGATTATTTTGCTTAGTTGCGATTTGTAACACTAATTAAGAGTATTTGATGATTCGGTTGGCATGTACTAGATAAATTTGACTATTATGCTAACATTTAGGGTTAAAACTTGGGAATTGAAACGATTCTCGTCATCGCTCATTGCCAACATAGACACATTGTAGCTAATTAAAACGAACAAGCATATACGT
>JAEQML010084842.1:0-10010 GCA_016904865.1 Pissodes strobi | reverse complement strand
CCCCGTGGTTTTCCAAAGGTATTTTATCTTTGGGGTTGCCTATAATCCGGTGGATCGTTGTTCGTGGCTTATAGATTGTTGTTATTTCGTGTTTCCTTAGGACTCTTCCAATTACGTCTGTTACGCCTTTTATGTATGGTAGTGTAGTTGTCAGTCTGGATTCATCGTACTCTTTTTTGTTTTTTGTTGGGTTTGTAGCTCGCTTGGAAGCCTTTTTGATGTGGTGTTCTTTGTAGCTGTTCTGTTTCAGAGCTCTTGTGATGTCGTGGAGTTCTTCTGAGCGATTTGAGCATTTGGTTAACTGGATGGACCTCGAGATCAGAGTATCGGCTACTGATTGTACCTGAGAGGGATGATGGTGGGACTCTGCGTTTAGGTATCTATTGATATGAGTGCTTCCACCTTTAGGAAGCCAAAAACGCTATATTAGACCTAGTATGCGAAGCCCGACACCCACTTACGAAGCCCGAACCCGGGCTTCGTAATTTTTCAGTGCTTTTTCTAAAATACACGTAGCTAGTGCTATCTTTCGACATTCCAAGTAAATGTGTTAGCTTGCATATCCATTAAGGCTTTCTATGACTGTCGCGGCTTTGATGAAATCTCAATAGGTGGCTCTATAAACGCCATTATTTATCCGAAGCCCGGGCTGCTTAGGCAATGTATGCTTTCTACAAAGATACACTTGTAGTTCATAGCAACTGCCACCAGTCGGCAGTGCGGGAAAATGTATATACACTGCAGGAATACTACGGATGTTACGAAGCCGAAGATGTTCTATCGGTTATAAGAAGCCCGGAAGTTTGGCATCGTTTATTTTATAAAAGTATTATACTTAATTCAAACCATTTAGGATTAGGTTGAGGTTTTAAATAGGGTGTTTTACCAAAACTGGTTAGATTGAAATCTTAAAAATATAAGCATAAAAATGTAAAAATTTGATTGATTGCTGAAAAATTAATGTATGTCTATAGTGCATGCATTTCCAAATGCATTTATTTCTTTCAAAATTAATGTGCAGTGCAGTGTTTAATTTTTTTTACAAGTCTGTCATAAATGTGATAGGCATTGACTTTAGACAAAAGATCTTTAAAAACTGATATTAGTGAAACCCGATATTTCGCTAAATTAACTGTATTCAAAGGTGTTAATTCAAGAGATGACTACAAAATCCACGAAGCATTTCTCAAGAGGTGCAATGGTAAAATTTTAAAGTTTTAAGATGAGGAGTATGACTTCAGATAGTCGCAAAATAAAGAAATATTCACAGAAGATCCCTTTAACCATGTTTTGTTTCCTATTTAGCGAGTGGAATAAGATCAGTTTGAAGTTAGATAACGTTTTAAGGAATGCTTCATTTTGCAATGACCTCTTTGCTTCTGTATAGTATTTACACAATTTCGGCAATTAAAACTTTTCCTTTTACTTTAGTTTTAACCTAAAGAGCAAAACCTATAAAATTAAAGGCTAAAGTAACGAAATAAAACCGATAACATAATAAACCTAAACGACTCTTTACAAAAAAAATTATTTTAGTGGTATATCTCACTTTTAATGACTACCATCAGTGATGTAAAATTACCGTAATTTATATTTTTGGTTATTTACGCTGGTAATTTACGAGTGTTAATTACCAAAATTAATTACCGTGGTAATAAATTTGTGTCGTAAATTACTGTGGTAAATAACCGTAATATATTTTTGGTAAATAACAATAAATTACCGTAATTTATCGTAAACTGCAAGTAAACTAATAGCGATTTCCCTTCGTAAATTAATGTAAATTGTGTATATTACTGTCTTTTGGAAACCTCCAACTAGTTTACAAATAAAAATTGCTATTTTCCAAAGAAGCATGTACCTACATGTATAAAAAAATATCTTGTCATAATCATGTAATTACCATTTGGGAATGAAATTACGGTGTGTGTAAGTATCGGTGCAGGACAAAGAGTTGTTTCATTTATTTGTGAATAAAACATTGTTTTTTCCTTAAATATTATTTAATTTTAAAACGAAAGCAACACAGAACAAAATGAATGGCAATGAATGACAGCCGACAGTAAATCCCCGGTTCGGCTAATAACCGGCAGCCGGCAGTAAATCTCCGAACGTATACTGTTCATATTGCTGACAAACATGGTACAGGGTGATCCCCTATAATGTCGCCCCCTTTTAACTTTTTTTATTTTTTGGGTCTCAAAAAAATTAAATGTATGTTTATGTAGGTATTGAAAAATACTTTTTTTCTGCGTATAAAAAATATTGGAAAAATGATCTGTATACAGGGAAAAACAAAATGTAAATTTTTTCAATGGCTCACCCTATATATGAATTTATTTTTCGATTTCTCATAAAATTCTAAGCATAATTTATGTATGAAGTTATACCTCTAGAATCAGTAGTTTCACAGCTATAAACGGTTGAAAATCGATACTTTGGCTACTTTTCACCTTGGTAGCAAGAAGGCTATTACAAATGGAGTAAAATGAATTTCACATTCCTATCTTAACTTTCCAAGAACTATCTGATGGTGGTAACTAATGGTACCTACAGAGGTACCAGATTTGATACCCAGGGTACCGCCTGTCAGTTCCTTTCAGTTTCTGAAATGGAAGATAGGAAGGTGAAATTCATTTTACTCCAACTCTAATGATCTTCTTGCTACCAACGTGAAAATTAGCCGATTTTTAACTGTTTATAGCTGTGAAAATACTAACTCTAGAGGTATAACATCATACATAAAATATGCTTAGAATTTTACAAGGAATCGAAAAATAAATTCATATATAGAGTGATCTAATGAAAAAAAAATTGTTTTTCCCTGTATACTGATAATTTTTCCAATATTTTTTACACGCAGAAAAATAGTAGTTTTCCTAATCAGTGCGCAAAGTTATGTTCTCCCGCACGCGAAACCAGTTAGAATATTAATGTTGTTAATAATAATAAATAGGTAGTTATAAGTTGATGTTTTTGATGTCAATAAAAACTAAGAAAAAAATGTAGTTACTTCACTCGTAGAAAAACATTGTCCTAACACGTACGCAAAGTAGTTTACCCCCACTTAAAGCTTATCTGAACTTTTATCAAGTGTGATTTTATAAGTGTATTTTGATCCCCGCACAATGTGCAGGAAAGTGCTACTTTGCATATGCAAAAGTATGCGTAAATTCTTTGCGGTCACTCGTAGAAAATAGTATATTATTTTATATGGAGGAAAAGTGATACTTTTCATGGCGCGCTTGTGTTTAACAGCCGAACGGAGTGAGGCTGGTAATATAGAGCAAGCCATGAAAAGTAACTTTTCCTCCAAATAAAATATGCTGTTTTTTCTTCAAATGTCGACAAATTGATGCAAAAACATCTCTTTTTAATAGTAATAATAATTATTATTAAAGATGTGAGTTCTCAAGCTTAGACCGGTATCGGTGAATAAACACAGGTTGTTGTTATAGTAATGTAACATAAAGCTGTCAGTGGACACTGTCAACAATAATTATTATTTAAAATTGCGTCTCCGATTGCGTTTTAATTCCGTATTGATAAGTAGTTATTGAGTAAGTTCGATTAAATAATAACCAATTTGTTCCTAAATTAGTGATTTTTAGAAATGCAGTGGACAAATTGAGTGATAAATACAAATTTTAGTTTAATAAGTATCTATGTTGCTATGACAACACTTTTACCTCCGCCGACGGAAAAGTGAAAAGTAAAGCTCCGGCGGAGGAAAAACGAAACTTCACGGCCGCCTACACAGTCGGGTAATGACGGATTTACTGACGTTTGAAGAAAATAGTATATTATTTTATATGGAGGAAAAGTGATACTTTTCATGGCGCGCTCGTGTTTAACAGCCGAACGGAGTGAGGCTGGTAATAGAGAGCAAGCCATGAAAAGTAACTTTTCCTCCAAATAAAATATGCTGTTTTTTCTTCAAATGTCGACAAATTAATGCAAAAACATCTCTTTTTAATAGTAATAATATCTAATTATTATTAAAGATAAATGGGTTCGCAAGGCGGCTTAGACCACGGTCGTAGGTGGCCTTGCTTAGACCGGTGTCGGTGAATTTGTAACATGAAGCTGTCAGTGGACACTGTCAACAATAATTATTTTTTAAAGTTTGCGTCTCCGATTGCGTTTTAATTCCGTATTGATAAGCAGTTATTGAGTAAGTTCGATTAAATAATAACCAATTTGTTTCTAAATTAGTGATTTTTAGAAATGCAGTCACAAATTGAGTGATAAATACAAATTGTAGTTTAATAAATCTTGAGTTGTTGACGCTTATTTTGTTGTCTGTTTGTATTGTATCTATGTTGCTATGACAACACTTTTACCTCCGCCGGCGGAAAAGTGAAAAGTAAAGCTCCGGCGGAGGAAAAACGAAACTTTACGGCCGCCTACACAGTCGAGTAATGACGGATTTACTGACGTTTGAAGAAAAAAGTTTTTTTCAGTACCTACATAACTATACTTTTAATTTTTTTCGGGACACTTGAAATAAAAATGTTAAAGAGGGGCGACATTATAGGGGATCACCCTGCACATTACAACAAATTACTGTAAATAACGTTAAATTACGGTAAATAACGTTAAATATTTAGCACGAGAACCAGTAATTTTCTATATAACTTATCAGTAAATTACGGTAATCAATTTCTGGTAATTTACGGTAAATTACGGTAAATTACCACGGTAATTTATCGGTAATTTACCAGTTCACATCACTGACTACCATACTAATTTTTTCTATTATTAACAATCAGTGAGGATATTTTCATCTTCTTTAGTAATTGCGGTTGCAAAATATTGGTTGTTAGTAGCGTTAAAATCAAAGTCATCCTCATAGTGATGTGAATGTACATGGTTTTCATTTACATTCTGACACCCACCTACCGAGTTTATTAAAAGAGATAGGCAAACACTTTTTATATAAAAGGTATGGTTTTTTTTCTCTATTATCTTTTGAGCATATCAATAAAAACAAATGAGCATCGCAAAGTTAAGAAAAATAATCATCTTCACTTTTTTTTTAAATGAAACAATTACTACATTTTTGGACTATTGAGAAATCTAAACACATTTGGTGTATAAATATCCTATACCTATCTTTAAGTATTTACGAAATATTTACATTTGAAAGTCGGTCATTTTGACAGTTTGACAGGCTCTAAAATCTAATCCGTACGAGATCAAAGAAAATGGTTTGCACATTCCTATCTTAGGTTTTCATAAGCTATCGAATGGCAGTAACTTTGAATTTAACCCGGGGATAAAATTAGCCGTAACTTATAAATCTCCGGTTAAATTCTACCGTCATTAGATAGCTTATCTAATCGAAAACTGTTTTCTTTGATCTCGTGCAGTTTAGATTTTAGAGCCTGTCAAAGTGTCAAAATGTCCGGCATTTAACTGCCAATATTTCGTGAACAGCTAAACATAGGTATAGGATATTATACAGGAAATGTGTTTAGATTTCTCTAGAGAGTCCAACAATGTAGTAATATACAGGGTGTTCCATTTAAAAAAAGTGCAGTTCATTTTTCTTAACTTTGCGATGCTCATTTGTTTTTATTGATATGCTCAAAAGATAATAGAGAAGAAACCATAGAACTTTTACATAAAAAGTGTTTGCCTATGTCTTTTAATAAACTTTGTAGATGGGTGTCAAAATATAAATGAAAACCCTGTACAGACGGCGCCGAGTGAATCTAAAAACGTTTTTAATGAGAAACTTTATTCAACAACGAAATTACTACTGTTGTGAAGCTTCCAGCCAAAAGTGATGGGTCCAATATCCCGACAATTGCCGAACGATCTGTGTTGTCGGTTTTATATAACTAATATTAATTGAATAAATTTAGGGTTGCACGCGTCATCCAAAACAATATTTAAAGTGGTAAAACATATGAGAACATTTTTCTAAATAGAATATAATCAAAGATACACTACATTAAAAACATACTAACGGATTAAATGTATCTCTTGATACCAGTGGCGTGCACTTGCATGATTTAGGAGAATGACAAAATATACTGTAAAAAATCAGATACATTTCTCAAAAACTGTACCGGGTGGCCAACTAAGAATGCACTCAGCTATATCTCCAAAAATAATTGTCGTAAAGCCTTACGGTAAAACAATTTATGACAAGCGGCCAAGAGAAAATGTTGGAAATTATTTTTAATTTTCCAAAATGGCCGCCAGGAGAGGTAATAGCCATCTTAAATTTCAAAACCCGCTTTTTGCAAAATTTTCTTAAATTAAATATAGTAGAATGCATTGCCATTTTAGGGTCGAGATTCCGCAAATAAATGTCAATAACTTCAAAATGGCTGAACAGATCTTAATAAGCTTGGAATTGGTGAAAAGAGCTTTTATTAGGCTATCAACCGTGCCTTGAATGGGGTTATTGCGATTTCTTACCTAGCCGCTAGAGAGCGTTTTCTGACAAAATGAGAAGTAAGTCAAATTTTCTCGAAAAATTTAAATGTAACGATACCACTTTTTTAGAACAAAAGGCAGCCAAATGAGAACGTAATACTTCAGTGAAAACCGCATCTCGACATCTCTTACCTAACCTAAAATATAAGTAAAAGGAATCAAAACTCGAAATAAAATCGGATTTTGGGACATTTTTTCGGAAGACCCGTTGTTATTAAATCCTAATTATTCTTATTTTAACACAATATATAAAAAATTCCTGCTAAAATACCAACATTATATTTAAAATCTCAATAACAATTAATATTCATTCAATATAAGTGAATATTGCTCTTCTGTCCACATAAGCATGAAACATATTAAACACTTCTACGGGTGGAAAATTGATATTTTTTTTTCCACCAAAATATCTCATACCGGGTGATCTCAAAAACAAGTTATCATAGAACTGTGTGGTATTTTTTTTTTTGTAAAAACGCCTAAGAAAAAACCCAGAAAATTATTTTTGAGGTTCCAAGTTAAGATTTTCTTCATGTTTTGACTGATTAACAGGTATCGAAAATATCTGCATTTTAATTCTTACACATCTGGTATTTTTTGTTTTCAGAATGAAAACTAATATTTGTCATTATTGATAATATAATTTTATTGTTGTAAACTTGTTATGTTTTAACTAAAATTTTTGTTAAATAATAATGTTTTTTGTAAATGGTTGGGTTTCCAGATATATCGATGCATCGCCGACTAAAATTCGATGTGATCATCGATGTTCTTCCCTTCGATGTATCGGTGTCATCCCTAAGTATCATTGCATTCAAAATAAGCACTAAACATATTAAACACTTCTACGGGTGAAAAATTCATATTTTTTTACAAATATGGCCACCAAAATATCTCATACCGGGTGGCCAACTACAAATGGCCGGCTATATCTCAAAAACTAGTTATCATAGAGCTTTGTTTTTTTTTTTGGTAAAAACGCTTAAGAAAAAAAGCTGGCAATTATTCTTGAGTTTCCAAAATGTCCGCTAGAGGGTGTAACAGTAATGACCAATTGAAAAATTAAGATATTCTTCGTGTTTCGACTGACTGACAGGTATAGAAAATATCTGCATTTTAATTCTTACACGTCTCCTAATACTTTTTGTTTGCAGCACGGAAACTAATATTTGTTATTATTGATAATATTATTTTATTGTAGCAAATTTGATATTTTTTAATTACAATATTTGTTAAATAACAAAGTTTTTTTTTAATGGTACGGTTTCCATTTGATATATCGATGCATAGCCGGTTTTAATATTCATATATTTTTCTAAATAAAGCCCCAGAAATATTTCATTGACTATAAATACCTGCAATCTTAATATGATTGACATTTAGGTATCCCCATTATAATTGTTGCGATTCTATTTTCCAAAGCATATTATTTGATTTCTTTAAAAGCGTCCGAATTTTGTGTGGACAGAAGGCCAATATTCACTCATATTCAATGAATATTTATTTTTATTGAGATTTTAAATATAATGTTGATATTTAAGCAGTAAATTATTATATGTTGTGATAAAATAAGGATAATTAGGATTTAATAACAACGTGTATTCCGAAAAAAATTCTCAAAATCCGATTTTATTTCGAGTTTTGATTTCTCTTACTTATATTTTATATTAGGTAAGAGATATCGAGATGCGGTTTTCACTGACGTATTAGGCTCTCATTGGGCTGTTTTTTGTTTTAAAAAAGTAGTATTGTTGCTATTAAAATTTTCGAGAAAATCTAACGTACCTACTTGCCATTATGTCAGAAAACGCCCTCTAGCGGTTAGGTAAGAAATCGCAATCACCCCATGCAAGGCACTGTTGATAGCCTAAGAAAAGCCCTTTTTAATGACTTCAAGCTTATTAAGATCCGTTCAGCCATTTTGAAGTTGTTGAATTTTTATGATGTGTAAACATCTTACGCAGCGGTATGAAGGTAAATCTCGGGAAAATGGACGGAAGTGTGAAAGAGAATGTGACATCATCGGCGCTTCCTTGTAAAACGTGTTCTTTCTAACGCCAGAATATAGGCAACCAATTCCAAATAAGTGGTTGCCTATATTCAGGCACCACGAAGGCGAAATATACTCTTTACGCCCAAATATTTGTGAAGCATCCAAAATACCAGGGCTTTAAAAAATTATCCAGTTAAACGCTATTGAAGCAATACAATAAATTACACAACCGATGTCGATATAGGATATGTTTACACATCAGTGTCTCGAGTACTAGTAAACTCGCTCATTTTGTTGCAAAAATTTTCGAACACCCCCCACCACTTTCCTTTAAGAGATAGAGCAAAAAGTGTTTAACAAAAAAAGAATCGAATTTATCTCAGCCCTAAAATGGCGATGCATTCTACTATCTTCAATTTAAGAAAATTTAGCAAAAAACGATTTTTAAAATTTAAGATGGCTATTATGCCTCCTGGCAGTATTTTTTTAAATTAAAAATAATTTCCAACATTTTCTCTTGGCCGCTTTAGTCATTTTTTTTTTTTACCGTAAGTCTTTACGACAATTACTTTTCGAGATATAGCCGAGTGCCATGCCACCCGGTACATAATACTAACAGATTCTCCGAATTCATGGAAATATAAGGCACATTTTGATACCATCAGTGGCGTGTACTTGTCTGTCTTTGGTTTTTAACGAAGAACCCGTTAAAAAGGATCAGATTAATATTTTTCATAAACTGCTCAAAATAGCAGATTCATAGTATTTCTCAATAGTTATAGGACAAATAGGACAACTTTTATTGCCAGGGGCATGCACTGACCTGTTTTTTGAGAATGAAAGTACTCGGTAAAAACCCAAATAATATATCTTAAAGACCGCACATACTAACAGATCCATGTTAATACTCCGAGGCTATTTTTGATACTAATGGCATACAGTGTCATGTCTTTGAATGTGCACGCCACTGATGTATGCCCATATATCGATTAACTGAGTATTAATACCAACCTGTTAATATGTACAGTTTTTGAGAAATATTTGTCTGATTTGCTTTCGGGTATTTTATCATACACTAAAAGCCACGATACTGGCTACAAAAGTTGCCTTATGTACCCCATAACTCTGAGTATTAATATGAACTTGTTAGTTGCTTTTGAGGAATATTTATCTGATTATTACCTGGTATTTTGCCGTACACTAAAGGCAGCCTGGTGTACGTCACTGGCATCAAAAGTTCCAACATAAGACTATTATATGATACAAGTATTTATGTATCGCGTGATATAAATGAACTTTCATATACATGTACGGGCTTCCTTCAATCGGCGTACTTACTACATTATAAATTATATGTTGACTGAAAACCTGGCAACATTGTCGGGCTTCTTATAATGTGAGTGCTATAAACATCGCGAGCTAGTATATACGCCTGGGCTTCGTAATACTGGAGAATAACCACATCACCAAAATCCCCTAACCCCGTATACCTCGGGCTTCCGTTAATGTGTGGGTTGTAGTGGGCTTCGTAACATGTACTAGCCATGTATATATATATATATATATA
>JAEQML010084841.1:0-10010 GCA_016904865.1 Pissodes strobi | reverse complement strand
ATCTAAACGGCTAAGATGGAACAAAACGGTATGCACTTTCCTATATTTATCACTTGAAGCAAGAAATCTTTCCCCAATAAAATTTTTTAAATTTATTAACGCCAAACTCCTTCAACAACAATAGCTGTGATAGATATATCTTTATTATTGTTATTTAATTTAAATTTCTTTTTCTTCCTGGACACGTGACTTTGGTCGAAATGTCCGCGGTCCATTTGCTCTCTAGTTGGCTGGGTTTGTTTTATTTTTCTTTCTCTGCGTTTCCTTCGCCGCTCCTCTGTTGCCACTGCCATTTTCGCGTTTTTATCTCGGTTTTTACGTTTTTGTAGGATGTTAAGAGTATGTCGGTACTACTGTTATTTTGTAATCGCCAATGTTTAATGTAGCGATTATCTACATGACAATTTTTTTTTAGGTTACTGGGCAGTCTCACATGATGAGTTCCTACTGGACTCTCACGAAATCGGTTTCGTAATCGGAAGACTGTCCATTTTGTCAGAATATCTGTTAGCTGTAACTCCATAAGTGTATATTGTATTCATTTTGACAAATAAATGTTATTTGATTTTATTTGATTTGATTTGAATTAGAGAAAACATCTTACGCTCATTTCAAAATGATTATTTAATGCAAAATTAAGTAGTGTTTTTAATGTCACGCAAATGCTACTGTCAATCTGACATTAATATATTCGAAATTATGATCAATTTAACGGGCGATTAAACCTACTGATCAGAGTTCAAGGTAGTGGCCGCTAATTGTCCAAATATGTAGACGTTATATAATACACGGTTTTATTACCTCTTGGAATAACTCTTTTAGCAGTGTGCGATGAGAATCATTTTGTACGAAAGTTACCAGCTCTATATTTTTGCTGCTAAAGCGCTACTTTTTCGATAAAGAAGAACATAAAAAATAAACTAAAACTACTACGAACTACGATACTTTTTATTGGTCATGTTTATTTTTATGTTAGTTCACATTAAAATTTAGAGCTCTAATTCCCACACTGCTTTTAATATTGCAAACTCTGCGAAGTTTTCAAGCTGATTTAATTCTCATTAGCAACCGAATGCAAAATTTCTTTTCTGGTGAAAATTTAAAAAGGTAAATTAATCCCATTAGCTTGAGAGTACGGAACAAAATATTAGCTTAGATTAATCGATTCATGACGAAGCTGATTTAGCAGATTACAGTCTCCTAATTCTAATAATCCGAATTTATATCTAACTTAAGATTTAATACCAAATATTTTATAAGTTGCTTTAAAATAATCTGAAGCAAATAGTACAATTAACAGCGTATTATACTTAACTTAGTAGTGTTGCCAATTAATGATAATCGTTATTGACAAGTTCAGATTTGTTTTAGTTTTTAGTTTTTTTAAGAACTATAATTAGATTCGTGACACTCATCGTAATGATTTATATATCTCTATCATTCAAAATATTTAAGCAATAGTCTCAGTTAGGCGGAGGTATATTACAAAAATTGACTCACTGCGTTCATCTATTATAGCAGTTGCTCAAGTAACACAAAAAGATTTATAAAGGTTAAACAAACGTTTATATCACTAGTTTATAGAGTAAAACGATGCTATAAAAGGTAAGATAATCAATTATATATTACTTATATGGCTGCTATTTGTCACTTTACTCAGCTAAAAAGTGTAACTAAATGCTCCTAAAAACTATTCTATATTACTTCTATATAACTCTATTAACACGTATATATGCCTAATATATAGCCACTATATAACTTTTTGAACTAAGTATAGCGCTTACCATCACCATTATAAAGAACATATAAAGCATCTATATAGTGAAGTTAAACTTGTTCTTGAATTGCAATAATGCTGTATAAGTATTATTATATGGCGCTTACGTAACTGTTTTTTAAAAAAGACATAAATGCAATTTACGCGATTAAATATGCCTTATATAACTTTTATATATTTGGAAAGAGTACCGCCTCATTATATCTTCTATATTGCAAAATGGTTACAGGAATATCTCCTACTCCAGTAAAACTCAAACTCAAACAGACATTTTGATAATTACAGAGGTTGTAGGAATAGCCATTCAGAATGGCGTCTACAGGATATGGAATTATTTGAACGAGTTATGTATGAAAAGCTATTGAGGGAAGGCGGGAGTACCTAACAACGACATGCTAGCAAAAATTTATCATAATTATGTCATATGCTACTTTGTAAAATTACTACTCGCCATCAAAATTAGAAAATTGACCATTTTTCAAAATTTTTAGGAATTATTTTCAAACTTTTTTTTTATAAAAATCAATATTTTTTTAATAAATTGATCCGAAACAAGTATTTTATATGAATTTTAATAATTTTAATGAATAGAATTTACTACCAAAACCCAATTTTGTTTTGTAATAAAATGCCGTTTCATCAGATCTATCAACATTAGATTTCAGTAAACAATCGCTAACGAAAATTCTTAACATCATATAGTCATAAATGAAGCACTTATGAATAATTTTTAAAGCAATTCGGATATAAAGCGCCATCCTATGTAAAATGTCCATATTTCTTCAGGTTTTTCCAGTTCTTAAAGTTGTCATTTTTAATAATCATGACAGCTAATTATTAAGTGGAACACAACTAAACCACTAAATATACTCTCTATAGAAGCGTTGAAAGACAAAAATTCCTAACATCCTGTGTAGTGGTATTTCACGACGCCATTTTGCTTAAACAGGTAATCTGTCCCTCTAAATGGCATATAAGCGTCTAAATAATCTTTATAAAGCATTTATAAAGATATCATTTGTCTTTATAAGAAGATCATAGGCATGTTTACAAAGTAAGTATATAGCTTGGAAGTCATAATGAATGTCTTTATAGAATAATTAAAAAGCTGCTTTATAACATTTCTCAAATTACGTTCTGAAACCGCTTAAAGAACTAAATTAAAAAACCAAAATATCATTTAAGCAAATCGATAACCTGAGATTCTGCAAAAACTTCATATAGTCATAAATGAAGCACTTATAAATCATTTTTAAAGCAATTCGAATATAAAGTTACATCCTATGTAAAATGTCCAGATTTTTTCAGGTTTTTTCCAGTTCGTAAAGTTGTAATTTTTAATCATCTTGACAACAAATTATTAAATGGAACACAACTAAAACACTAAATATACTCTCTATAGAAGCGTTGAAAGACAAAAATTCTTATCATCCTGTGTACTGGTATTTGACGACGCCATTTTGCTTAAACAGGTAATCTGTCCCTTTAAATGGTATATAAGCGTTTAAATAATCTTTATAAAGCACCTATAAAGATATCATTTGTCTGTATAAGAGGATCTTAGGCATGTTTACAAAGCAAGTATATAGCTTAAAGTCATAATGAATGTCTTTATAGAACAATTAAAAAGCTACTTTATAGCAGCTCTCAAATTACATTCTTAAACCGCTTAAAGAACTAAATTACGGAATCAATATATCATTTAAGCAAATTGGTAATCTGAGATTCTGAAATAACACCATATAGTCATAAATGAAGCACTTTTAAATCATTTTTAAAGCAATTCGGATATAAAGCGCCATCCTATGTAAAATGTCCAGATTTCTTCAGGTTTTTTCCAGTTCTTAAAGTTGTAATTTTTAATCATCTTGAGAGCAAATTAGTAAATGGTACACAACTAAAACACTAAATATACTCTCTATAGAAGCGTTGAAAGACAAAAATTGTTAACATCCTGTGTAGTGGTATTTGACGACGTCATTTTGCTTAAACAGTTAATCTGTCCCTTTAAATGGTAAAGCGTTTAAATATTCTTTATAAAGCATCTATAAAGATATCATTTGTCTGTATAAGATGATCTTAGGCATATTTACATAGCAAGTATATAGCTTAAAAGTCATAATGAATGTCTTTATCGAACAATTAAAAAGCTACTTTATAGCAGCTCTCAAATTACGTTCTTAAACCGCTTAAAGAACTAAATTACGGAACCAATATATCATTTAAGCAAATTGGTAATCTGAGATTCTGAAATAACTCCATATACTCATAAATGAAGCACTTATAAATGATTTTTAGAGCAATTCGGATATAAATCGCCATCCTATGTGTTACTTGGGTGGTTTTATGAAAATGAATTTTTACTAATATTACAAATTTAAATGTCAGAATTAGAAAATATCCGTCCGAAATCAGTGTCATTCATGAATCATTGTAAGATATAACATGTGTTTATTATATTTAACAAAATTATGGCACTTGGCGAACGAATCAAATTAGGAAATTGAAACTTTCGATCGATTAACGGTTATATTAGGATTGTTTCAACCGTACGAGGAACTGTCATTTCCAGCTACCAATTTGACTTGGGAGATAAATTTCATGCTATCTTAACAAAAAACTAAGCTTAATTAAATTATTAAAGTCGCATGTATAGGGTTATTCATTATATTTTGACACCAACCTGCGGTCGTAATTACAGGTAATACAAAAAACTTAAATTCAAAAGTTGGGTGGTTTTTTATATATTATCTTTTTGAAATGCCAAAAGAAAAAGAATTACCTGTCAAATGACAAAAAACCGCATAATCTTAATTTTTTTAAATGGAACACCCTGTATATTATTGCATATTTGGATTGTGCGAAAAAGTCTAGACATATTTCATGAATAATGTCCTGTACCTATCTCTAAGGGTTTTTGAATTATTGACAGTTGAAAATCGACCATTTACCAAGTTTGACAGCTTGTAAAATCTAAACGGCTCAAGATAGAATAAAACGGTTTGCACTTTCCTATATTGGTTTTTTATAAGCAATCGTATGACACTGACACTAACAGATTTAACCAGAGCTTAAAAAATCTCGGATAAATTTAACCTCTGGTTAAATGAAAAGTTAGTGTCATACGATAGTTTATGAAAAACCAATATAGGAATGTGCAAACCGTTTTGTTCTATCTTTAGCCGTTTAGATTTTACAGGCTGTCAAACTTGATAAATGGTCGATTTTCAACTGTCAATATTTTAAAAACCGTTAGAGATAGGTATAGGACGTTATTCATGAAATATATCTACACTTTTTCGCACAATCCAAATATGTAATAATATACAAGGTGTTCCATTTAAAAAAATTAAGGTTATGCGGTTTGTTGACATTTGACAGGCAATTTTTTTCTTTTGACATCTCTAAAAGATCATTGATGTCAACAGGTAAGTTGTTCTGTAGTCCAAGGGGCATGGCAGTGTTCGTGTCGCTAAAAGTGCATTTTTAGACTATTTGTATTTTCGCTTTATAGTTGTTTTTTTTTCGATTGGCATATTAATAATAATAATTATAGGCATATCGAGTTAGGGTAACAATTGTGCCTATAGGGGATGTTCGATTCATACAGGGCAAGGATTTAGTTTATTTTCGTTTCCCAGAAATCCAGACCTGAAAGTATTTATTTTTATATAAATTATTTCTTAAAACTATTTAATAAACAGTTATCCTTTTAGGTAACAGTCGAGTTTTAGTGTGTTACTGGGTTGTCAAATTCATGATTTTCTACCATTGGGTTATTCGGGAATGAAAATATTTAACTTAAAACTAATAAAATAATATTATTTTTTTTCTAACTGAAGAAAAGTTAAACTATTCGCAACATTTTGAGAACATTAATAGCTTTATTATTAGGGAGGATATGATGTTTTACAGCAGAGCATGTTTATGTGTTGTATAGAAAAAGACCAAGTGTTCTACTTTCTATGTCACATAGTATCCACAGTGAAACTTCTCGACAACGAACACCAACATCCTACAATTATGGGTCAAAATTATCATTGCTTATTGGTTGAGACGTTATGGTTGTGCATATATATCGTTTTAACAATCGTTTCATTGTGGCCCGGTAGCATTTAAGCACAATGTATCGGGTGTCCCATTTTCGACACTTTTATGCTTTAGTACTGTCAAAACAGTAATATAGGTGTCATGTGCTCTTCTTAGGTCTAACTTAAAATGGTCGAATCAAAATTTGAAAATTTTTGCGCGCTTAAGAGATACGGGGGAAAATTAAAAAAATATCAATTTCAAAATGACCCTATATTTTCTTATTTAAAAGGGATACAGAAAAATGTTTTATACAAAAGTTTCTTTATAATGATTGCTGAATAATCTGCCGTTTTCAGAATTAGTGCGCGCCTGGTTGGCCGGAGCACGACAGCGCGGAGGCTTTTTTCTGGTTTTGCCCAATACAGGGGTGACCACATCATGTACAGGGTGATCCCCTATAATGTCGCCCCCCTTTAACTTTTTATTTTAAGTGTCTCAAAAAAATTAAAAGTATGGTTATGTAGGTACTGAAAAATACTTCTTTTCGGCGTATAAAAAATATTGGAAAAATGATCAGTATACAGGGAAAAACAAAAAGTTAATTTTTTTTCAATGGAACACCCTATATATGAATTTATTTTTCGATTCCTCGTAAAATTCTAAACATATTTTATGTATGATGTTATACCTCTAGAGTTAGTAGTTTTGCAGCTATAAACAGTTGAAAATCGGTACTTTGGCTACTTTTCACCTTGGTAGCAAGGAGATCATTAGAGATAGAGTAAAATGAATTTCACATTCCTATCTTAACTTTCCAAGAGCTATCTGATGGTGCTAACTTATGGTACCTACAGAGGTACCAGATTTGGTACCCATGGTACCGCCTGCCAGTAAGTACCGTCAGATAGCTCTTGAAAAGTTAAGATAGGAATGTGAAATTTATTTTACTCCATCTCTGATGATCTTCTTGCTACCAAGGTGAAAACAGCCAAAGTACCGATTTTCAACTGTTTATAGATGTGAAACTACTAACTTTAGAGGTATAACATCATATATAAAATATGCTAAGAATTTTACAAGGAATCGAAAAATATATTCATATATAGGGTGTTCCATTGAAAAAAAATTAACTTTTTGGTTTTCCCTGTATACTGATCATTTTTCCAATATTTTTGATACGCAGAAAAAAAGTATTTTTCAGTACCTACATAACCATACTTTTATTTTTTTTGGGACACTTAAAATAAAAAAGTTATAGGGGGGCGACATTATAGGGGATCACCCTGTACGTTGTGCCTAAATGCGATCCGGTGTTGCAGTGGAAAATGTGGCGGAACGTAATGGATTGGTTTCTAGCGGCATCTTTGAAATGAATGTTTTTGTGGTTTCATGAGAGTGAATTTTCAAGGTCGTACGGGTAACGATACGTTTTGGAATTTTTGTCTCGCAAGAGAGATAAACTACATGACTCTCTCTGTTCCTCCCTCTATCTCTCCTTCCCTCTCTTATGGAATTGGTAAAGAATTATTCAATTATTATGAGACTAAGTGAAACTAACCGAATGTTGATTGGACGACTTACCCAAACTAACCAAATCTAACAAAATTGATAATAACCTATCGGAACCGCTTGAAATGATTAAAATAAGTTCACTAACTGAAAATTGATTTGACGACCAACCAAATCTATTAAAATTGATTATAACGTATCGGAACCGGCTCAAATAAGTAAAATAAGTTGAGACTAAGTGAAACTAACTGAAAGTTGATTAGGCAACTAATGACAACTAACGCCAACTACAAAATTGATTGATCATTACGTGTTGGAACCGGTTCAAATAACTAAAATAAGTTGAGATAAAGTGAAACTAGCCGAAAGTTGATTAGACCACTAACCAAAACTAACCGAATCTATTAAAATTGATTAAGTTGAGACTAAGTGAAACCAATCGCATTAGATCGGGGATTGAGAGGTGAATCGAATGCAAATGTTTTTGAAGTGAATACTTCTTTGGCTGCATAAGAGTAATTTTTTTTTGGTATAAAATCAATCTAGGTCTGTTTATTTTTGAATTGATAAATTCTGAAGTATGTTATTTGCACAATTATAGGTATAATTACCTAGTTTTATGAATGCCAGTTGTTTGCTTTTCCGAACCAAAAAATATTTAATAGTCTTCAATTTTTCATATTTACTGTGCATTGTTGGCTGGTAAAATTGCAATAATTAATAGAAAAATGTGGATTAATTTTCGTCCGGAATCGTTGTGAGGAGGGTCCGTTGTTAATGGGTGCTTTAGCTATGTACCCACATATAGAATGTTCAGTGAGTTAAACATTCAGTAGTGTTCCGTTGTGTAGGTGTGTCAGGTAATAGAAGTTTCACTGCATATGAATAATTTTTAAAATATTATTTGACTTGTCTTTCATATTTTTATGACTGATATTGTTGCTTCAGTGGAAAGCTGTGGGTAGAAGCTGCTACCGAATTGACCTTATGGACAAAATTAGCAACATGCCAAACCATTACAGGCTCTTTGGAAAGCATTTCGAGAAGAAATGCATATCTAACACAGGTGCGTCAAGAAAACGACTTCTTCCCAATGCAGTTTCCACTATTTTCATGCACCATGCCAAGAGAAAAATTGCAGAAACAGGGCCAGAATTGTAGGAACTAAACCAAAGTCAACAACCTGAAATCTCCAGAGAATCTTCGAAGAAGATAAAAATCCTGTCGTATATAACCATTGTTCCTCCTTTCACAAAAGAGCCATCAAATCCTAAAGATTGTGCTTGGAATCCATGTAAACCAAGCACTTCCCAACTTGTTCAGCAACTTGAACCTGTCTTTTTAGATAAAACAATATTGTCTGCATTATCATTCACAAAATGTACACAGACGTCTGTTCAGCGAAGCTATGGCACGCCTAGAAAACTAAACTTTGGTTGAAGATCAAACGTCTACAAAAAGAGAAAAAATTGGGAAGCCAAAAGTAAAATAAGCCACTATCCTCTATTATATCACATGTTGCTTTAAAAACAAGGGCACCAGTTGGAAGACGATACGCCAATGAGATTAAGCAATTTGCATTGATGCTTTACTACGTAAGTCCTGGGGCCTACCATTTGTTGAGTAAGCTACTAACACTACCTACAAAGGGAAGTCTACAGCGGATGACCGAAAGCCTTTGTTTAAGACCAGGCCTAAATAATAAATCAATTTTTAGGAGTTTGGAAATTAAATCAAAAACAATAAAAAAAAAATGGATAAGCACTGTCTACTTTGCATTGATGAATTATCATTAGAATCAAACTTATTCTACAGGACCAAATCTGATGAAATTGTAGGATTTGAAGACAGTGGAAATGAAAATAAAACTAGCACTATATGTAAAAATGTATTGGTAATAATGGTAAGAGGCCTTGATATGCGATGGAAGCAACCAATTGCCTATTTTTTGTTGGGTCTTAGTTGAAATCAGCAGATTTAAAAAATATTTTGGAAGAATTTGTTGACACATTGTTAAAACTGGGCTAATTGTCAAGGGCATAGCAAGTGACATGGGTTAAAATTTCCTTGAAGTATCAAAATCATTGGGTGTTAATGCTCAAAACGCCAAATTTGAACTGGCAGGAAAAAATCTTGTTTATATATTTGACCCGTGCCACTTAATCAATGCAACAACCGAAACTGATATTTATGGCGCTTAAACCTCCACCAGAACAATTTGTTAATTTTATTTATCAATTGGAAAAAATATTTACTTCGAAGTTTGAAAATACATACTTCTCTAGGAGAGGAAATTTCGCATCAATTATTATGCCTAATGCAAAAGGTGGAATTTGTACAGGGTCTTTCCTTATATTTAGACAGCGCCTTCTGGGCTTATTATAAAAGATAGAAGAAAACTTTCAATATAAAAGTTGTGGGATTTATCCTAAATCGCCAAAAAATGTTAGGTAAAAAAACAAATTAATATCGCAAAGTAAGTAAAAAATACTAACTTTGTAATTTTTTAATGGAACACTCCATATTTGGATTGTGCGAAAAAGTCTAGACATAATTCATGAATAATTTCCTATACCTATCTCTAACGGTTTTTGAAATATTGACAGTTGAAAATCGACCATCTCCCAAGTTTGACAGCTTGTAAAATCTAAACGGCTAAGATGGAACAAAACGGTATGCACTTTCCTATATT
>JAEQML010084840.1:0-10010 GCA_016904865.1 Pissodes strobi | reverse complement strand
CGAATTCGCGGGAGAAAATTACATAAGATGGCTATTTCAGTTTTTTTTTTATAAAAGTACAGGGAAAGTCAAAAAATCGCCTTGTCTAGTCCTCGTTGGATAACCATGTACATACACAACACCCTCAAAAGTTGAATGTATGGGCTGGCATTTTTGGAGATTCCCTTGTGGGTCCATTTTTCCTTCCTGGAATATTTAACAGGTGATATGTACCTGGATTTGCTAGAAAATACCATCGACCCAGCTCTAACGAATATTATAGAGAATTACCCTGCATACATTGAAGAGGAATTAATATTTCAACAAGACGGAGCTCCTCCACACCGAAGTTAAGTCCTTTAGATTTTTTTTATGGGGACATATAAAAAGAAAGTTTATACCACTCCACCTGCCACATTGGAAGACCTGCGAGGACGAATCGTTAACGTATATCGCGAAGTAACACCGCAAATGCTCCAGAACGTACGACAACCGTTTGAAGATAACTTGTATCACTGTATGGAGGTTGGTGGCCAACATTTCCAGCATTTACTTGATTAACACGGTACGTTTTTATGTACAGGGTGGCTCGAATTCGTGTCTATGTATGGGGAATTCGAAAACCGTAAGAGATACAGTGTCGGTCAAATTAAGGCAAAATTGCGCATTTAAGTGCCTAACAATATGCTGTTTAGAAAGATTTAAAATTCCGAGTATTTACGGAGATATCCGGAAAAAACCGAAATTTTGAAAAATCGTTTTATTTTTTTCCTGGGCTTATTTAAAAACGGATTTCAAATCTAATTGCACTTTTGCATTGCCACTTTTTCCGCTCTATCCAACGATGATCTCCAGTTTGAAATCCGACGTTTCGTCTTCAAGGAATCATCATCAACTTTCTTTTTTTAAATACGAACTGTAATTTTTTTTATCGTTTTTCAGATGGTATTGGCGTTATTAATATGAGTATGTGTTTTTATTTTTTTTTTTAATTTTTATTTTTTTTTTAATTATTTTTATTTTATATATTTTGCTTTGGCGTGATTTTAAATTATTTAAGGTAGGTACTTTTGAAATTTTCATATTTTATAAAAATATTTTATTTGTTTTTTGCATTAAGTGGAAAATTGGGGCCCGTATTAAAAATTAAAAATAGTAAAATTATTTTTACGAGAATATGGCCATAACTATTACTCAAACAAGTTGCTTGGTGCATTTTATTCATAAGCAAAATTCCAATAGGAGTTTTTCCATCAAAGTTCCTATAGTATCACGTAGTATGATTATAAATTGTTGATGTTCTCTATTAAATACATTTTTTAATTGGTTAAAAGTTGGGAATATTTTATCTTTGCAGTAAGCAACTTGTTTGAGTAATAGTTCATGGCCATATTCTCGTAAGAAATAATTTTACTATTTTTTATTTTTAATACGCTCCAATTTTCCACTTAATACAAAAAACAAAATAAAATATTTTTATAGAATATAAAACTTTTAAAAGTACCTACCTTAAATTATTTAAAATTACGCGAAAGCAAAATATATAATTAAAAAAATAATAATAAAAATTAAAAAATAATAAAAAAAAATAAAAACACATAGTCATATTAATAACGCCAATACCATCTGAAAAACGATAAAAAAAATAAAGTTCGTATTTAAAAAAAGAAAGTTGATGATGATCCCTTAAAGACGAAACGTCGGATTTCAAACTGTATACCATCATTAGATAGAGCGGAAAAAGTGGCAATGCAAAAGTGCAATTCAATTTGAAATCCGTTTTTAAATACGCCCAGGAAAAAAATAAAACAAATTTTCAAAATTTCGGTTTTTTCCGGATATCACCGGAAATACTCGGAATTTTAAAACTTTCTAAACGGCATATTTCTAGGCACCTAAATGCGCAATTTTGCCTTAATTTGACCGACACTGTATCTTTTAGGGTTTTCGAGTTCCCCATACATAGACACGAATTCGAGCCACCCTGTGCAATTAAATAGGTTGAATAAACGTATTGTTGACATTTCAAAGCTCCATATTTTCTAAACGAGCGGACCGATTTTCAAAAGCAAAGCAGCAATGTCTAGAGAATCAAAAGCCCTTTTTATTGAGGTATGACTTGACCCCCATTCCTATTTAAAAAATTTGAAGGATGACGCTCCCGCTTAGGGGGTTGAAGATTTTGTAATGGTTTTTGAGTCAGAAGTTGTCACCCTGACAAACAAACTTGACGTGCTTTTGCATTTTTCCGAAAGAAATTTCCCGTGACAGTTATGCCTTGCGGTACGTTTTCGATGGGCCACCCTGTATAATAAAATACAAGCAAGTAAATTTAAAAAAAAAATAAAATATCAGCCTAAAGCCTACCAATAAAATAACACAATATCGCCATGCAGATGTCAATAATACATAATTAAATTTAGTTCAGATAACCCAATACAAATAGGTTCCAGATCTAATAGGCAGCTTCTTACAGCTCTTCTGAATTGAGACGTGCTTTTTAAGTTTTTTTTTAAATTGGAAATTTATTATGTTAGGTTGATGCATAAGTCCATAGCATTACCAGTTCCTCGAGGCAAGAGTGCCTTGTAATCAAATGACTATGGTATTTGTCAATGTCATTTTAGTATTAAAGATTTGTGCTCCTAAAAACGCCATAAGATGTTTAATTTTTAAGAAACGTTAGCATCTGAAGCCGTTAAACCATTTACGCAGTGTACAGGGTGGCTCGAATTCGTGTATATGTATGGGGAACTCGAAAACCGTAAGAGATACAGTGTCTGCCAAATTAAGGCAAAATTGCGCATTTACGTGCCTAACAATATGCCGTTTAGAAAGTTTTAAAATTCCGAGTATTTCCGGAGATATCCGGAAAAAAACGAAATTGTGAAAAATCGGTTTATTTGTTTCCTGGGCTTGTTTAAAAACGGATTTAAAATTGAATTGCACTTTTGCATTGCCACTTTTTCCGCTCTATCCAATGATGGTATCCAGTTTGAAATCCCACGTTTCGTCTTCAAGGGATCATCATCAACTTTCTTTTTTTAAATACGAACTTTAATTTTTTTTATCGTTTTTCAGATGGTATTGGCGTTATTAATATGAATATTTCTTTTTATTTTGTTTTTATTTTTTTTTATTTTTATTATTTTTTTAAAATTATATATTTTGCTTTGGCGTAATTTTAAATAATTTAAGGTAGTTTTGAAAATTTTTATATTGTATAAAAATATTTTATTTTGTTTTTGTATTAAGTGGAAAAAATAAAAATAAAAAATAGTAAAATTATTTTTTACGAGATTATGGCCATGAACTATTATTCAAACAAGTTGCTTAGTGCAAAGATAAAATATTTTAAACTTTTAACCCATTGAAAAATTTATTCAATAGAGAATATCAACAGTTTATAATCATACACATACTACGTGGTAGGTAAGGTACTTTGATGAAAAAACACACCTATTGGAATTTTGCTTATAAATTAAAAAAAATATATATCTTTGCAGTAAGCAACTTGTTTGAGTAATAGTTCATGGCCATATTCTCGTAAAAAATAATTTTACTATTTTTTTATTTTTAATACAGGCTCAAATTTTCCACCTAACACAAATAAAATATTTTTATAGAATATAAAAATTTCAAAAGTATACTCATATTTATAACGCTAATACCATCTGAAAAACAATAAAAAAAAAGTTCGTATTTAAAAAAAGAAAGTTGACGAAACGTCGGATTTCAAACTGGATATCATCATTGGATAGAGCGGAAAAAGTGGCAATGCAAAAGTGCAATTAAATTTGAAATCTGTTTTTAAATAAGTCCAGGAAAAAAATAAAACGGTTTTTCAAAATTTCGGTTTTTTTCGGATATCTCCATAAATACTCGAAATTTTAAAACTTTCTAAACGGCATATTGTTAGGTATCTAAATGCACAATTTTGCCTTAATTTGACCGAAACTGTATCTAGTTCCCTATACATAGATACGAATTCGAGCCACCCTGTACAGAGAGAACGCTATCATGGAAAGTATGCACGAAAATGGTCAGAGGTGACATTTTTGACTCCACGTTCAGGAAGACCAACCAATTTTAACGAAGCTGATTTAAATGCTTTAATTCATGACGATCACCGTCAATCAATTCGGGAATTAGCGGATTTGATGGATTGTGACCAATCAACGTTCGTACGACATCTGCATTCCATGGGTAAAATTCAAACATTTGGTGTATGGGTACCGCATGCGTTGACCGACAACAACAAAAATCAGAGAGTAAATATATGTACTTATTTGCTTGAACGACATAATTTAGCTCGTCAACAACATCGATCTTTCCTGTCATGCATTGTAACTGGTGACGAAAAATGGTGCCTTAATGTTAATGTCAAAAACAGATAGGAATGGCTAAGTCCTAACAAGAAGGCAACCCTTCGTACAAAAGCTGGCCTTTATCCACGTAAATTAATGTTGTGCTTTTGATGGGAGAAAGCAGGAATTATGTACTATGAACTAGGGCTCCGAATTGTATTCGAATTTTCGACTATTCTAAATTCGAATTTTTTGCTAGTTAAAAATTCCACAATTCGAATATTCGAATATTTGACTAATTGATTACTCAAATATTTGACTATTTAACCCTTAACTACGGAGGTGCGATGTTCGGGACATAAACTCGGACGTGCCGTCTGGCAGACTACTGCAGATATTGCGGCATAAAGCCCTAATAATTTTGTAACTGGTACTTCTAGATAATCTTTTAAGTTTTAGGAAGTACTAATAAATAGTTTCTTAGAACACGTACCAATTTTTAATATCACAAAGCCAGTTCTTTTCGGTATGCTTCAACTCGAGGGCGGTTAAAATGAAAAAAGTGCACTGCTATAATTTGAATGTATTTATTACATACAACACTTTTAAAAAAGTAGTGAAAACACTAGGAAGAAATAATGTACAACGAATACTTAAAACTAAAATATTTCAGCAGTGCAGTTCACGCCATACTGCCTCATACACTTTGAACATACCGACCAACGTTTTCCATTTGAAGAACAAACATCTTGTCACGCGGTTTTTCTTTATTGGGAAGTTGTTCCATATCCGCATTATTCTCCCGACGTTGCTTCGTCAGATTTTCGCCTTTTCCGGTCTGTCTAACAACCTGCGAGGTAATTCGTTTGATAACGAAGCTGATCTTCACAATTGACTATATGATATTCTAAACCACCAGCTTTTTTCAGGCCTCGAATAGAAAAATTACCAAACAGTTGGAAAACAATTGTAAGCAATGGAGGAAAATTCTTTGTTGATTAGTTTTTAGGTTTTGTTGGTCTTATGCACTATGTTGGGGTGTGGAACCTTCGGCCAAATGCACTAAAACTGAGTTTTATCCGCAATACCGAAACAGAATTTTGCACTTGACGGGCGTTTCGCTAACCATGTTAGCATCATCAGAATATGATTAAAACTAACTGTTTAGCGGAACCGAAAAGAATCAATTCTAGAATCCTACTAGTTACGCTCGATCAACCAGTACAATTGACTGTATGGAATAGGCCCTCTATCTCTATTTTAACTATTCTTACATTTAACAATTTCCATACTTTCGTGTGCGTCTAATAATCTCCTATGAGATATATTATTAATTAAAATTTAAATTTTTAATTAATGGTATTCTATGATTATTATCAAACTTATGCTCGGCAACACTTCATTTTTCTGTTCTACCATACTTTAAATGAGCTATGTGTTCTTTGAATGTCGTTTGTTTCAATCTTCCAATTTGCCCAACATATTTTTGGTTCTAAGATCTATACAAACGAGATTGAAAGGACACATAGCTCATTTAAGGTATTGTAGAACAGAAAAATCAAGGGATGCCGAACACGCTTTTGATAATAACCATAGAATAACAATTAAAATTAATTCATAATATATCTGATAGGAGATTATTAGAGGCATACGAAATTATTAAATGTAAGAATACCTTAAATAGAGATAGAGGGCCATTCCCTACAGTCCATTGTATTGGTTGATCGAGCGTGACTAATAGGATTCCAGAATCGGTTTTTAGGCAAATATTTAGTATAAAATAGAGCTAGGTAGATTTTGAGCAAAGTTTTAATCATCTCCTGATGAGGCTAACATGGTTAGCGAAACGCGCGTCGAGTGCAAAATTCTATTTCGGTATTGTGGATAAAACTCTGTTTTAGTTAGATAATAATTATCTTATTCAATACATTTTGTTTTTTTTTAACGCTACCTACTTATGCATTTTTTTATGATAGTGGCACACACACTAAAGGGAGATCCTATGGCGCTCGACGAGAGGCGTGTGTGCGAAGATGTTGATTGCCACGGTTCTTGAATAGTTGTAGGTTGTAATTAGGGGAAAACAGATGTCCTGGGAGTGAGTTTCTCAGTGATGCAGTGCGCCAGACAAAGGAGTCCTTGTAAAGCATTGTTTTAGGTGTTTCGAGTTGTACGACGAACTGCTGCGCTCTCGCCGTCTGTCGTGACGGTCTGACAGGCGTTGCCAGGGGCGGGATGAGCCGGGTCAAATCCTGGGAACATCTGCCGTGAAAGTATCTGTAAAACAGATACATCTTGGCCACATGTCTGCAGTCTGATACATCTGAATGGACCTATAGAGTGCTCCTCTCTGTTCTAATCGATGTCGTCTATGTACAAGGTGTTCCAACGAGGATTGAACAGGTGCATATTTTTTACCTTCCCTATATTTTTAAAACAAACCAAAATAGCCATTGAATGTATTTTTTTCTGCCAAATGCAAAAATTGAACCAAAAAATCATTTGAACCAAAAACAAGACTTACGCCATGTATAAACTGAAATTCGAAGTTACTGTCATTCGATAGCTTATGAAAGCCTAAGATAGGAATATGCAAACCGTTTTCTTTGATCTCGTGCGATTTAGATTTTAGAGCCTGTCACAGTGTTAAAATGCCCGACTTTCAACTAACAGTATTTCGTAAACAGCTAGAGATAGGTATAGGATATTACACACGAAATATGTTTAAATTTCTCTAGAGTTCAAAAATGTAGTAATATACAGGGTGTTCCGTTTAAAAACAGTTCATCCATGACGTAAATCTTTTGTTTATGGTTCAAATGTTTTTTTTTGTTTAATTTTTAAATTTAGCAGAAAAAATACATCGAATGGCTATTTTTTTTTAAATACAGGGAAGGTAAAATATAAGCCCCTATTCAGTCCTCGTTATAACACCCTGTACATTATTCGCTATGTGCAAGATCTGCTAAGTGACATCTGGTGTCGTAATTAGCGAATCCAGTAGCATTTTTATGCATTATCAAATAATACGATAAAGGGTCACTTTGGGTCGTTCTAGCGTCGAAAAAGTCGCTAAGATCGAAAAACTAAGATGACAGTTCGGTTGAAAATTTCTAGGAGAAAAACTCGCTAAATGCTTCTCTGTTTTGAAAATGTCGAGAAAATAAACTTTTCAAGGAAAATGTAAAAAAAACATCGATTTCGAAGTTAATAGAATGAGAGTTTTTATTTTTTTTTCTTGTAATGATTTTTTTAGAAAAGCCGGTTACTTGACGAGAATTCCGTTAAAAATTGTATTAGAAGACACTTTGCAAATAATAATGCCATTTATACAGGGTGAGCTAATCGAATTTAAACTTTTCGCCATTTCGTTTTTTTACAGGATACCGCTTAATATTTTATTACTGGAAAGCCGAATAATTCGGAGCAACCAAACTTTCGTCCATATGAGCAAAACATACTTTAAGATACAAGAAAATTTTGACTCTTATGACATTTGGTGACAGATCGTTCACCTAAATAATAAGTAATAACACCTAAATAATAAGTAATAATGGCCTAGGCACACTGCCTTTTGGTACTCCCTTCTGAATATATATTGCGGTTCTGAATGATACTTCGCATAATCACAGGTTATGTGATCGAGCAGACATATATGATTCGATCCCGATCAGCTGTAGTTCTTCGTATTCCAAAACCCTTCTTAATGGGAGTTTACTCCAATACATAATACAAGAAGTTAACGGCTCTATATCTTAGATTATATAGACCTCCATGATACTCTACAATTTAGAAAGACCTGCCCCATTCGGATATTTTTTTGAATAACAGATGTCTTCATATGAGAATTGGTTGGAAATATTTAGGAATATTTTTTTTATTCAGGAAACTTTGGTGTTTCTCAGCAACAGTTGATAACTGTCAGTAAAAACTTCGGCATTCTTTGCATTCCTTGAATTTTTAAAAGGCTAATTGCAAATTACAGTTATATAAAGATCCTTATTAACTAACAAACTTGCATAATTTATTCTAATGTCAAGATCATTCACACCCGCCAAAACAATCACTAATCAGAAGTGTAATATAAATCTTTAAATCTTATTTGCTTTTTGTATATTTGGTGTATTTTTGAAATTTTCAGAACGTTAATATGGTGAATCTGGAATGCAAATAGATGTTGGACTTTTATCGGTGTTTGATATGCCATTGGTGAACTGTGGTAATCTGGAATATTTTCATTTATTAAGTTTCGATGCTGGTGATAATATTATTTTTCAAACCCTTAAAATTATCTATCTCCCTTGTCCATGGGCGTTTTCTTCTGGAGTTTCTGGAGTTCTGAAATGAAGAACTACTTTAATCTTATCTTCAAATCGTTGTTCGATAGTGTACAGGGTGTCCCAAATTCGAGCCTCATCATTGGGATCTCGGAAACTAGAAGAGATGCGAGGTCGGTTAAATGGAGGCAAAGTTGCGCAATTTGATGCTGATCAAAATGCCACCTTAAAAGTTAAAAAATTCCGAATACTTCCGAAGATATTTAGAAAAAAACGAATATACGCGATTTCATTTTTATTTTTCGATGACTCTATTTGAATAGATATAACAAAATAAACTTCACATTCTCATTGTTACTTTTTCTGTTCTACAAGATGGTGTTATCAGATTTTCAAACCGACGTTTCGTCTTTAAGCTGCCATAATCAACTTTGTTTTTTTAAATACGGCCCTGAATTTTTTATTACGGACTTTAAGAGCTTCTAATGTCCCAAAACCAATGATGTATCGCACTTATTCGAAAAAATCATTTTAATAATTTCCTGGCAAAATCTTATCAAAAATATGTTTTCTGTCCCTCTCTAACATATGAGGTCTTATGGAACATGCCATTAATATAATTTTTTCGAATAAGTGCGATACATCATAGGTTTTGGGACTTTAGATGCTCTTAAAATCCGTAATAACAAATCCAGGGCCGTATTTCAAAAAACAAAGTTGATGATGGCAGCTCAAAGACGAAACGTCGGTTTGAAAATCTGATAACACCATCTTGTAGAACGGAAAAAGTAGCAATGAGAATGTAAAATTTATTTTGTTATATCTATTCAAATAGAGTCATAAAAAAATTAAAGTTAAATCGCGAATATTCGGTTTTTTCCAAAAATCTTCGTACGTATTCGGAATTTTTAAACTTTTCAGATGGCATTTTGATCAGCATCAAATTGCACAACTTTGCCTCCATTTAACCGACCTCGTATCTCTTCTAGTTTCCGAGATCCCAATGATGAGGCTCGAATTTGGGACACCCTGTACACAAAATCTTTTTTCAGATCAATATGTACTTACCGCTTGCAAAATATGTAAAAAAGAGCAGATTAAAGTATACAAAGTCGACGGAATATGGTTAAGCGCACTCTATGTTGGTATAATTGATGATTTTCTGTTTTTTTTGCGGTAGTGTAGTTAAAAGCCTATAATATTTTATAGGTTGGAACCAAACGGTATGATTCAAACTCCGGCGGAGAAAGGGAAATTCAAAGAACTATGTTGGAGCTTTTGAATCAATTAGATGGTTTTGACTCAAGAGGCGACGTAAAAGTAAGTTGATTATATGTAATTACATACATTGAAATATCCTTGCACATTATTAAGAAAATATTTTTTAGATATTTGGCTACTCCTAAAATTTGTGTCAAGTGTCAAGACTTTGTGCATACCTTGGTAA
>JAEQML010084839.1:0-10011 GCA_016904865.1 Pissodes strobi | reverse complement strand
TTTTTCACCTTATGTATGCAACTCTTTTTCCATACTTTATGTGAACACTTCTCTGCATATCCATGCTTCTGATTACGTGACTAGTTATTACATTATTTCCTTATCTATCACGAGGCAGTGATAAGTTAGTCTATCTATGTATCTTTTGCTTATATATTTCTCCATTATTTCACCTTATGTATGTTTTCCATACACAACTTTTGCTTATTTATTCCCTCACTATGTACGCTTCTTATCTCATAAACATCTTCTTCTATATTTCTTCAACTTATGTATGCTTCTTCTATATTCTTCATGCTTTACGTAAACATTTCTTGCTTATGTAAACATTTTATCTGAGCTTCTGCGGTACCAAAATTTTTTGCTTAACCTCCTTACGTCAGCCAGCTATACTTCAGTCCGTATATGCTCAACTTTCCGATGCCTAAATTTAGATAATCCGTCGTGGCAGTCTTTTTTAGGCCGGAGAACACTTTACTTTATAATACTTCCTCGTATACACATTTATTCCTCCTGTATATCCTCTCAATACACAGTTTTAATAGCAACTCAGTTTTCCTGTTTTTCTCGAATACGATAATTCTGCAACTGGGCCATTTACTTGTGCTTTATTATGAATATCTTCACCTTATTTTCACCTATTTATTTTGCATACATAGTTTACCAATCTTCTCATTAATATTCACTTAACACCACTTATCCTAGTTTCTTTTTTCTTCATAACTCCTTCTATGTACTATGCTATGTGTATTGTCTATTTATATACAGTTCCTTAACCTCCTAAGTGTTTTTATCTATATATTTGTCTTAATAACACTTGGGTATATATTATGCTTATTTATGTTTCACTATGTACAACTTTTATTTACATTGAGACTTTGATCCCACCTCCCATTTATTGTTTTTGCTTGTTTCTTCTTTAGTTTCTTATTTTACTTGATAACTTGTTCCATATATAATTTTATTTTCCTTATCCTTGTCATCCTCACTAATTTCTCCTGCTTCTTGCTCCATTGTTTCCTTCTCCTATACAAATCTGTTGTATTGCTCCATTTTAATTTAACAATCAATTGTATTTAATTTATTATTTTTTTTCCTTGCAGATACGGACCTGGCCTTGGTCACAACATGCGGTTCTACCATATATATAATACGGATATATTGCCTGTGCAGCATCGAAAATTACGAAATCAAAACCAGACAGCAACATATGGCGGTACCGTAGGTAAAATGATATCTTGTACACATGCGCCCACTTTCAAGCAATCAGAATCGTAGCTTCAGATTTGACATTTGACAACATTCGCTTCGCGTCCAACGTTAACTTATTTCGAGTTTCGAGTGTGGATTTTATTGTTATCATTATCTTTGTTTGAATATTTTTTATTTTTTGGCATTCTCTTTGTACTGATTTATGTTTTTTTGTGCATTATGTCGAAAAATTGTTATTTGTGTTTATTTGACAAGAAACAAACAACAAACCAGCGATCCAAGACAACTCTTCACAAGTAAGTTTTAAGATTAAAGGCATAGATAAATGTATATATAGGGGGATTAAAAATTTAATATTTATTATTTGAAAATTGTTGTAGGTTTCCGAATGATGCAAAGGTCCGCCAAGCATGGTTTAAGGCTTGTGGATTATCTGAAGAAGTGGATGATGTAGCAAAAGTTAAAATTTGCTCAGTTCACTTTAATGTGAATGATTATATTGAACCCAATGCAAAGTTACTAGGGGGAAGAATGGTTCTAAAAAAGGATGCAGTGCCCTCAATATTAGTGCCTCATCCGCCTCCTTTAGTAGTTGATGTATCACTTCAAGTTTTATCTGATTCGAAATCTGCAACAGAAGATAATACATTGCTGGTTACTCCTGCCGAAGCAATGACAACAGATTCTGAAATGTGTGCATCTACTTCAACTGCAAATATTTGTCAATTAACTGGACCTAACGGGATGGAACTGCAATCAGAACTCTGTACTAGTCCTTTTAGTGCTAATCCGCAGGGTAAGATATAAAATCTTGTTTGATATTGTAATGCATTTGTTAATTTTCAGTTAAGGAACTTGTACAACGACTCCACACTCCTAAAAAACGAAGATTTGCAGAGCCACGACACATCTCTGAAATTAGAACACCCGATATGGCAACCCCTAAAAGAGCTCGTAGAGTTCTGCAGTTAGTGAGGAGAACTGATAACAACAAATCAAAGAAAATTAAAAGCCTTCAAGACAAAAATAGATATCTTTTAAAACGCATTTCTTCCCTAAAAGATATGATGCAACATTTAACTAAGAAAGGATTGATGACTGAAGAAGCAGGGGAGACTTTAATGGTACATTTATATAAATAATACAAAAATTTTGACCCATGGCATAACAAATAACCATTAAAGGTAAGAATTGTGGATTTATAAGATTTGGTTTGGATATTCTGTTTTGAGTTGTCGTATATCCTTGGATTAATAAATTCATATTTCATTTCATTATTAGAAGTATATAGTTTTATTTAGTACTATTTAAACATTATCATCCACACTAAAAGTTCAAACATGTGCATGGTTGTGTAGTTACATGTAATATTTGCTACATTTGTTATGCTTTGGGTGTTGTTACGAGTAGAGTTTATCCAGATTATACTCTACAATTTACATATCTTCCTTTTCAGGATATATTACCTAATACTGTGAGAGAAGTTATTTCAAGAAAAATCAAAGGGAAAGGGCAATATTCAGCAGATATACGAAGTTTTACTTTAACTCTACACTTTTATTCTCCCAAGGCCTATAATTATGTTCGAAAATATTGGGAGAAACTTTTGCCACATCCATCAACACTGCGCCAATGGTACAGAGTGGTTGATGGGTCTCCAGGCTTTACAAAGGAAGCATTTGATGCTATAGGTCTTCGTGCTAGTTCAAAACAAGTGATAATTAACTTAGTCATAGATGAAATGTCTATCAAAGAATCTACAGTTTATCATCAAGGTGAGTTTCATGGTGGTGTTGATTGTGGAACAATGATTGATAAACAAGACAATGACAATGTGCCAATGGCCACAAATTCTTTGGTTTTTATGGCTGTATCTTTAGACAATAGCTGGAAAATTCCCATTGGGTATTTTTTAAATCGTGGGTTAAATGGAAGTCAGCGGGCTAATATATTAACTCAAGCATTTCGTTTATTAGAAGAAATCAATGTTAAAGTGTACTGCATAACCTTTGATGGAGCATCAACAAATTTGAATATGTGCACAAGTTTAGGGGCAAATTTCGATTATGGTACAAATTTTAAGCCATATTTTCAGAACCCAGTGACATCAGAAATTTGTTATGTGTTTCTAGACTTGTGCAACATGATCAAATTAATTAGAAATAATAATAAATTCGCTTTATTCCAAAATGTGTTATACATACATTCCAAGAGAAATATATTTCACATAAAAGAAATCGCGTCAGTCTTGACAACACCATTCAACAAAAGACAACTACTTAATAAAAAAAAAATTAATTGTAACATATGTCTTCAGCACATAATTGGGAAAGATTTGCCACTGTTATCGAAATTGAAAGATCGAGGAACTTATTATTTAGCACCATCTAAAGATGTATGTGCTATATGCACACTGTCCGAAAAAATATTACGACAGAATTCGCATCGTTTAACTTCTAAAAATATTCCAACAGTGATCATGAACGAAATATTTCAAAAATTAAGGGCTCCATTTAACACCAGCGAAATGAACGATCATGTGATGTCGCAGGATATCCTTGATAATCACAAAGTTCAATTAAGTAAATTAGTTATAAAATGTTATATAAATGTCCGCTGCTGCAGCAAAATGTCAGCAAAAGATGAGTATATCCGTCAGAAATATACAAAATTAGTATTATTTAAAGGTCAATGATTAGCTATACAACCATTGTTATTGTAAATAAAATTATTTTTTAAACTGTTTTATTGCTTTTTATTACCTAATTGCAGTGGTAAGACCAGTTAATTATAAAATGTATAATTAACCAACTTACATACTTGTATGTATCTCCTATGGTAAGGCATGAATATATGTATGTACCTAAGACCTGTTCATTTGGTGCTCTCTCACGAGCCTAAGCGGCTTGGAGCAGGTGATCGATGTTCATTTGGCTCGAGCAGCTGAGATTTTTTGGTTCGCTTGGGATGGAGCACTGTGCTCAAGATCAGTTAGATCATGCTCTACTTGCACCTAGTCTGGAGGTGGAGCAGTTAGAGCAAAAGCAGAAAGATGACAGTTAATCAACAAAAGCCGCGGAATATAAAACAATAATATGACCTCACTTTTTGAAAGGCATCGTGGTCTTTTCGAGAAAAATATCCCTATATATATATAAAATATCATATCGACGTGCTGTTTTAACAAAAAGTGCATTCATTTGGGGTAGCTAGGAAGTCGTCCGAGCAGGAAATATCTGCTTGGAGTGCAGACATAGCATTTCGTGTTCTGCTCCGAGCTGATTTCTTTCATTTTCCGAGCAGGTTGAGCAAAGCCAAATGAACAGGCCTTTACATACATACATACTAGATTGCTCTTACGTGAACACATCCATAAGTTCTTCAGTGTGTACCAGGATAGGTGTTCCAAGAGCACAAATGAACCAAAAAGTGAGAGGTAGGAAAAAGTCACTCTTAATAAAAGTGTTTGCTTGTTTAGAAAATATGTTCTACAGGGTTCATATTAAGCATAACAATGTAGATTTGCATAATTAAAAACTTTTGTTTCAAATCTTTTTGAAGCAGCAAAATGAAAGAGCGCAAAAAAGAAAAATCGAAAGGCCAAATAAATTTTTCATAGAAAGTATGGTTATTAATATATTTGTAACTAAATATTGATTTAAATCTCTAGGATCATTTTTGTTGTCAAATATCTTCATAACCATAATTTCTATGAAAACAGTTTATTTAGTTTTTTGATTTCTCTTTTTTGGGCTCTTTCATTCTGCTGCTCCATTTGTCCTCTTAGACCATCTATCCTGGGAAACACTGTATTCACATAGTATTTTAATTTAGTTTTGGAAATCAACAAAAGATAATTCATTTATGAAATAAAACGGTATTGATTTGTTATTTTAAATTGTTTTTATGGCCCCAGAACCTCACATTTTAACACAATAATAATTTTCAAATTCTGTCGGCGTGCGTCGGCGCGTAGGAACCGGCGCATGTGCAGTGCCGCATTATGATATTACGGTACAGCAATACACATATGTTTTATCTCCCTTCATCGGTGAACTCCAGAGCTATGATATTCTAATACAACACGCAATATATCCGTATTATATATATGGGTTCTACTCTTGACCTTTCCCAACTGGCGGTGGCACTTGGATTCAATGACCTTGCAGCTTTTAGCGTCCGCCGCAAGATGGCGACGTGTATGGAGCAATGGACGTAGCTTGAACGCGCGTAGTTTAAAAATTGCCTTGTATTGTAAATAAAATTTTTTGAATTATGTTAGTTTTATTGACCAATAATAAGATTTAACCGCGCGAAATAATACTGGCGCGTGTTTTGAATTTTTTAATTATAATTTTAATTGTTTTTTCTCTCTAACAACGCCTCCCCTACGTGTCACGAGTAGCTTAGGGGGTAGCGCGTTTATTTAAAGAATAACTTCTCAGAGAAGAGCCGCGTCGCAATTAGTACAATGACGGGATCTCAATGCTTCCTTTAATTCTACCACTGGATGTTCTACTCGCGAGGACACGCCTTGTTTAGCGTGCCGGGGGGTAACTGAGGTAGACCGGGACCGCGTTACGTGGGGTAAGAAGAGATGATAAAGTAAGCACGTTTAGTTTATAACAATAACAATGTATTAACGATAAAACTTTAACAACAATTATTGGTCAGAAAAAATGAGATTCTATTATACCCGATTACTACGGTGCGCATGTTTTCTCGATTTGAGGTACTGTTTATAGGTCTTTGTTTACTGTTTTATAATTTATAGTTTTTCTTAAGGGTTGGGTTTTATTTAAGAGCACTAAGAGATTTCACTAAACTTTTTAACTGACTATTTAGACACTTGTCTTTCTCAACACTCTGACAAACTTCTTGTCAAGACTTTGCTATGGAGGTTGTGCAACCCCTAGTCCCAGCAGTCGTCAAGTGACTAACCGGTACCAGGTTGGGTAGGAAAGGAATGGAACCTAAAGCAGTCGTATGACTAACTTTAGGAGCGGATAGAACCCAGGAGGCAGTCGTCAAGTGACTAACCTTGGGAGCTGGAGGTGAGACTAAGTCTGCCGAACTGAGGGTTCGGTAGCGTATTTATATAAAACAAAGTGATGATCATTGCATGCATAAGGTTCAAAGACGCTCCCGTTGATTGCTCGCGTTGTTTATAGTTTGCCTTTAATGTTTATATAACAATATCCAAGTTCAAGTTCAAACTTGCGACAGGGTGATATTTGTTTAGTAGCTTATGCTTTTTAGTAGATTACACGTTCCCCCGCCCTCTAAAATGTTGGTCCCCAACATTAATGCGACCGCTATAGTTCAAAAAAGAAAGACCTCAATTCGAAAAAACTTGCCGCAAGATACTATGTGATATTACAATTTATAGAACATAAAAAAAATATCCATCAGTGGTCTTGTTACTTTCTGGATCCAGGCTGATCCTTAGTAATTCCCTCTAGCCTCTACTGCAGTCTATATGTCATAGTATTGACATGCCATTAAACTGTTTGAGGGTATCATAAGTAAGAGCCTGCTGGAGAGACTAGGATGGACATCCACTGGTGCTTGGTACATAAAATAAAAAAAGAAACATATGACTGTCAAATAGGCGCCTATTCGACAATCAACGCCTGTTTGCGTAATTGCTATAGTTACAGCTATCAGGGAATGCGTCCATCTCCCGCTAGTTGAACTAGCTGCTAAACAATTCTAATTCTAGAGTTACTAGGGAGATAGTTCATAGCACTTATTTCTATAATTATTTACATTACTTAATTCAAATAAGTCGATCCTGTTTTTAATATTACCCAACTATATTTACCATATCTATTACATGGAAAATTATCGGACTTATTTATGTATACAGATGGGCTTGTTTTCCCATATTAAATTTAACTATATTACCCATATTGCAGATAATTCCATAATTGTATTAAAAAATGATTAATTATATCTTATTAAATTATTTTGTACATCTAACATTGTATTACTTAAATGCGGTCCTGTTTATGAGACTAATATTTACTCGCTGCATTTTATGTCTTTAATTATAGCATTAGACTCAGTAATACTTGTTGACTTATACAAAAATCGGCTGACTTTTTATAGTCTCTTAATCGACTTATTTATGCTTGCTGACTATGTTTATATTTAAAAATGTTTATCTGTAAACAATTTACAGATTTTAGTTCCATGAAATATCGTACTGTCAATTATTCTAATATGTAACATTGATAAATAAAAGGTATCTTATACTTTACGCTACAATATTTTCTTTCTTCTGGCTTGTTCCTCACTTCTTGGTGGCTAGATAGCGCCCTTTGAACACTGCTGAGAAAGTATCCATCTTTGCTTCGTGGCCCTTGTTGAGTATCGATATGTCTGCCCCATCTCTACTTGAACGAGTATTCGCCCAGAAGTTTTGCTTCGGACCAGGTCATAGTGCTTCGTTTTCGTTCCTGTCCCCTGTCAAGTGTCAAGTCGTCGAACTTTTTGACCCCCGGAAAAATGCTGTGATTGTCATTTCTTTCTACGGTGAATGGTGACGGTGGCGTTTTTTGCGTTGTGTATCGCCTAGATCAAATAAATTATCCTTAAAATGTGTTACATTGATACAATGACGAACATTTGTGTTTGATTTTGCACCTTTTGGTCGGTTTCTGTTCCTGCCAGATGCAGTTTTTTCAATGTGACCAGGGATTTGCCTATGAAGTTTGAATCTTGGCAGGTGCTTTGAAGCGAAAAGGTAAGTGTTGTATTTAATATAACCATTATCTTTGGCCTCTTTGAAAATAAGAATAAATGCTAGAGCATATAAAAACTTTAATCCAAGGGTGTTTGATGCATGAATTTGAATTTCTTGGAAACATTTCGCGTGACTGAGTTTGAGGTTAGAAAAGGCGTGGCAAGGGTAAATGACTTTTTTCGCCATGTACTCCATATGGGGCTTGAATATTGACAAGAAAAATTTTATCAATGATTATTTATTCCATTCCAAGCTGTAGATGACGTGTATTACTGCTAGTTTAACATGGAAATGGTTATGTGAAGATTAATTATAGCTTTTTTAGGTTACGGAAGCATGGAATAGGAATAATAAGAGTCTCTGGAACTTAATGGCTTATGGTCTGGCCGAACTGTCATTGCTGGCTGCTGTGGCACCACATGTTCCAGTTTTCCCCAGTCTGTCCATGGAATGGTTTTCGACATAACTACTGGATCCTCACGTCTTCTTTCTACAACTGTAGGTAAGTCGCTAGATTTTATTGCTTAGCTTTAGTTTTATTCATGTTTGTTGTCTCGTCTTTTGATAATTATTTTCAGTTTCTGCCAGATATTGCATGTCCTGCTGCTGCTGTTGTCATTGTTGTGTTATAATTTATATCTGACTCTAAATATCTCACAATATTTAGATATCTTTTGAGATTGTAATGCTCTTTTCTCAGCTTTTTGTTTGTTATATTTTTCTTAAGCATTTCTTCGCTTTTTAGGTCTGGATTCTTGCAGAATTTGGAGACTTCTGTCGTAACTGGATAGCTCTTCAACTGGTTCCTGAGTACTCGATAAACTGCTGATGCCTGTGCACATCTGTACCTTCTGAGATGATTGGATCAAACTCACAAGGATCTGTAAATTGGTAAATTGATATTTAATTCTTCTTTCTGATATATATACATTGTTTCTCTATACGCCTATATCTATAATTTGTTTATATTATATTCCCATATCTGAGGTTTCCTTATTCTTTACTTAATCTGTACTTTATTCTATCTCTTCCGTATTTACTACTTTCTTATTTATTATGTATGCTTTATTTTTAAACTCATATTATATACATATCTTTATATATTTCCTCAATTGTTTCAACTTCTGTATGCTTCTCAACAATTTTCCCTTATTATTTCTCTAATTTTTCACCTTATGTATGCAACTCTTTTTCCATACTTTATGTGAACACTTCTCTGCATATCCATGCTTCTGATTACGTGACTAGTTATTACATTATTTCCTTATCTATCACGAGGCAGTGATAAGTTAGTCTATCTATGTATCTTTTGCTTATATATTTCTCCATTATTTCACCTTATGTATGTTTTCCATACACAACTTTTGCTTATTTATTCCCTCACTATGTACGCTTCTTATCTCATAAACATCTTCTTCTATATTTCTTCAACTTATGTATGCTTCTTCTATATTCTTCATGCTTTACGTAAACATTTCTTGCTTATGTAAACATTTTATCTGAGCTTCTGCGGTACCAAAATTTTTTGCTTAACCTCCTTACGTCAGCCAGCTATACTTCAGTCCGTATATGCTCAACTTTCCGATGCCTAAATTTAGATAATCCGTCGTGGCAGTCTTTTTTAGGCCGGAGAACACTTTACTTTATAATACTTCCTCGTATACACATTTATTCCTCCTGTATATCCTCTCAATACACAGTTTTAATAGCAACTCAGTTTTCCTGTTTTTCTCGAATACGATAATTCTGCAACTGGGCCATTTACTTGTGCTTTATTATGAATATCTTCACCTTATTTTCACCTATTTATTTTGCATACATAGTTTACCAATCTTCTCATTAATATTCACTTAACACCACTTATCCTAGTTTCTTTTTTCTTCATAACTCCTTCTATGTACTATGCTATGTGTATTGTCTATTTATATACAGTTCCTTAACCTCCTAAGTGTTTTTATCTATATATTTGTCTTAATAACACTTGGGTATATATTATGCTTATTTATGTTTCACTATGTACAACTTTTATTTACATTGAGACTTTGATCCCA
>JAEQML010084838.1:0-10012 GCA_016904865.1 Pissodes strobi | reverse complement strand
TGCAATTCTTCCCATCAATAAAAAGGCTATATATATTTTTTGCATTACCATCAACCAGCGTCACCATTAAAACATCATTTAGCATATCGGAAGATAGATTGTCTGGGTTATGCTTGTTAAGTGCACACAGGAAAAACATACTAGAGAATAATACAGTTTGCTCGAGATCGAAGGAGGAAACAATTTCTGGTTAATGAACAGCTTTTTATATTCGCTATGTGCAAGATCCGTTAAGCGACACACATACGGGTATTTGACCGATCTAGTCACATAACAATTAAACTAAGCTGTGTCAGATGGTTTGGCATGGTAACCAAAAATTTGCTATGACAACCAAGGTATGTCAAAGTTTTAAGTCGAAGCGTCGTCGAAGTGACAGATTCTGAATTTTTTAAATTATTTTAATGGATTCGTCGGACGAACAGCTCCCAGAAGCTATTTTGAAGGCCGCAGATGAGGTCAATTCAGACCTATTACCTAGCAAATCAAGAGAAAGATATTAACAAGAACACAACCAATGTTTAAGCTGGTGTAAGGAAAAAGGAGTGAATAGCTTTAGAGAAGAGGTTTTTTTGGCGTTTAACATTAGTATTCATAATAATAAGTAATAATTCACCTTGAGATTCTTTACTTTAGTTTAACTTAACTTAATTTGTCTGTGTAAATCCACCTTTAATGTTTTTGATTTACGAGTTAATAATAATAAAGCACTATTCTGAATGTCAACATCATTTGACAACAACCTTTTACCTTTACCTTTTAATAAGCTTTTTAGATTTGTTCGCGTCGTTCGTGTAACGGCAATCGCGTGCGGGAAAGTATCACTTTCCGCCCTTGTTAGGAAAATAACTATATCCGCCATCAGAAGCGTGAATAGTGACAAGCACTTCCATCGAAAGCTAATTACAACCCTTGACTGATGTTACCGTTAGACGCCTAACCGAGTACCTGGAAGAAGTCTTATTAACAATCGAAGATCAACAACGAGATACATTCAAAATTATATGTAAATGGGGATGTGATGGATTGCAGCAATCTCAGTTTAAACACAAATTTGATAGTGTTGAGGATTCAGATGCGAATATACTCCAGAGCTGCTTTGTACCTTTGCGATTAGTTTGTGGTAAAGATAATAAAAGAGTACTGTGGGAAAATCCACCATCTTCTCCACGGTTCTGCCGACCAATTAGATACCGTTTTATGAAAGAGACTACCGATATCACAAATGAAGAAATTACCCACATCAAAAATTCCGTAAATTCTTTAATCGCTACAGAGGTTGACATAGATGGGAAAAGTTCATGGTCAAGCATTTGTTTGTTATGACAATGGTTAACGGAAAAATATGAAATATAGCGGCTGGCACAACATCTACAAGTCGTTGCTATATCTGTGGTGCGACTTCCAAAGACTTTAACCAATTTGAAGTTAAAACGGAAATATCTTTTGAAGCTATTGAATGGGGTCTCTCCATTTTACATGCCAGAATAAGATTGAGCATTCTCCATTTAGCGTAGAAATTGCCCGTATAAAAATACAGATTAAAAAAACAGAAGAAGAGAAACAAATAACAAAAGAGAAGAAAATGGCAATACAGGCCTGATTTCGCAATGAAACTAGTTTGGTAGTGGATATGCCAAAAGCAAATTTCGGAAATACGAATGATGGGAGCACGAGTAGGAGATTTTTTGAGGATCCGAAATTAGACATCAGTTACGATTTGATTTATAGTTTAAAGTCATACTGGAAACGTGGAAACTATTTCAAGTGGATATATGATAGATGTAAAAAAATACGACAAATATGCACTAGAAACTGCCCGTCTATACGTAGAATAATTATATTCGTGGCATCCAATGACTCCGACACTTCATAAGATATTATATTATAATAAAAAAACGCATCGCTACCTATCGGACAGCTTTCTGAGGAGGCAGCAGAAGCGCGCAATAAACATTTTAGATCACATCGGCAAAATTTCGCGAGAAAATTTTCGAGAGAGTCCTGTAATAGAGATATTTTTAATCAGCTACTTTTGAGCTCAGATTCTTTGCTCAGTAGTACAAGGACCTTAAAAAAAGGAAAATGAGTTCCTTTCTGCCTGAGACAATTAATATGCTTTTGTCAGCACATCCGAATTCAATGGTACATTCGTCAGAAAGCGACGATAAAAATTAGTTTAAAAAAAATTAGTTATTTTTGTTAATAAATAAAATATATTTTCATTAAAATAAATATATGCTTCTTAAAAATACTATTGTTCTTGTCATTTATAACGTTTGGAATCAATCTAATAAAAAAAAATTTGACCGTTTAGATCGCTCAAATACCCTTATGTTAGACATTTGGTATTCGCAGTCGGCGAACCCAGCAGCGCTTGTCATTTTACTCTGGTTAATTAGAGTTAGAGAGGTACTCTAAGCCAAGATTTTTTCCTCAACTTTTTATTTTTTTTTTTGTTGAAAATGTCTAAGGTCATAGAGAAACTCGTTAAGAGGATTCAGCCTTTTAATCTGATAACTAAGAGACAATTTGTCAAAGCTCGAGAGGTATGGATCGCGTGGCGTGGCTCAATTCTTGGTTTTCATCTTACCTCGAGGCCCGGTACCAGTCTGTTGAGCACTCTGGGATGTGATCTTTTACTTTAAGAATTGACTGCGGGGTTCCACAGGGCTCGGTTTTGGGACCTATATTATTTTTGGTCAACATCAATGACCTTGTTAACCTGAATATCTCTGGTGACTTCACACTTTTTGCTGACGACACTGTTGCAGAATAGAGAGGTTTTGGGGCTAAAGGACACAATAACAACGGATTTAATGCTCATCAAAGAATGGTTTAACTCGAAGCGCCTCTGCCTAAACCTAAGTAAAACGCACAACGTTGAGTTTAAGTGTGATATAGCAGGTTTGCTGATGGACGGGGACATCCTACCCAGCACATTTAGCACTAAATTCCTGGGAATAAAAATAGATAACGAGCTACGTTTTGAAGACCACATAGTGGCTCTCAGTAGAAAGCTGTCGTCGGGTTGTTTTGCTGTGAAGGTGGTTAGAGAAAAGCTGGGCCATCAGCTGGCGCGGTCTGTCTATTTCCCTCAGTTCGAGTAGCACCTTCGATATGGTATACCATTCTGGGGTAACGCTGGCCTGAGTCTCTTAAGCATGATCTTTATCCTCCGAAAAAATGCAGTACTATCTATAGTGAACATAAATGGAAGAGAAACCTGTAGACCGCACTTCGTGGCTCAGAGAATTCTAACTCTGACATCTCTTTTATATTGGAGACAGCAACTCTCTTTAAAGATTGTGTTGAACTTCAAGGCCCCCTTCCCTGCATAATATCCTTCAGGCCCTGAGTTTGCCCCTGCCACTTGCTAATTTATGGGGGTGGGAAATTGTATAATCACTTAACGGCAGATTTAAGAACTGTTAACTCGTTAAAGACTTCTCGTCGCTTGCTTAAGAAGCTGCATTTGCAGTATTACAATATGGAGGAATTCTATCGGGATGCGTTTTGAGACAATTGTCTTAGAACAGTTTTTAATTTCTTTACTGTGTAACTTTTGTTTTGTTTCTTCTTTTATTTATGTATGTTTGTACAATTTTCACCTAAAAAAATTACTTGAGTCTTACTTTTTAGTCATTAGAAACAGTCTTTAATTTATTGTTTCCTGTAGGGATTTTACATAAGATTTTATGATTTTTTAACCTAATTTTAAATCAATGTTGTGTGGTGCACAATACAATAGTGCAATTTTAATTTGATATGGATATGATGAATAGACAGTGGAGGAGTACTTTATGAAAAATTTTGTTTCTGATCTGTTGGCTGATCTGATTGTGTGTTTATTTGTTTTACATAATTATGTAACTTTACTTTGTTGACTTATACTTCCCTGTTTATGACGTGTAACTTTAATTAGCCCTAAGTTCCCAATTTGTCTATATCTACTGTTTAACATGCTTTGCCAACAGCATGATTTTTTCGATAAATAAGTACTTTTGATTTGATTCATCTGATGTATTTGCGGCGAAAAAATTTGATTGTCCTGCGTTGAAAAGGGTACTCTAATGCCAAAACTTGACCCAAATTTTTCGAGGCTTTGCCCAGCCAAGGGAACTTTTTCAGCGCATTCATCTCGTCAAAATAAAACTTTAAACGTTCAGAAAAGGTGCAAACAAATATTTTTCTCATTCCATAAAATCGGCAATATTAACGGGTCTAGAGTTTGCTTCTCACTCAGTGCAGAAGGCTGGCAACCGTCGACTGGTCCGTGACCGTGAATGGACCGTGATACACTGGTGTAGAGTGTCTGAATGAAATCAGCGGCTAATACCTATTGGAAACAAATGATCCTCGGTTCCCGAGCTGGCCCGATCTTCAAAGTTAAATCAATTTTAGGTTATGCATTCCCTATTTAGCCCGCGTTATTTAAAATGTAAAATGACAATAGCAAATTGAACTAACCCAAACTTACCTGAATAATAATAATCTCATTAATATGAAAAAAAACTACAAAAAACAATATCAAAGTCATAGCCCAATGAATACCCAATCATACACTAGGCAGCAGGCAGGAACAACGAATATCCAAAGCCAACGACAGGAATTTTAATTTTAACAACGTTAGGTTAGGCACTGCGGTAGAGTAGATTGTTTTGACCGACTCAGAAAGTCGGGAGCTTTTGTTTCCGTTGGGTAGTAGCACCGAACATCAACAAGAGACTAGAAGGTCCACTCTCAGTCGGCACTTTTGATGTAGCACTTACCAAACACAATATTTTCTTTGCACTTACAAAGGCGTGACGCCAGAATTCCACGAACGGGGGTGGAACGTGGCACGAGGCCTGAGAGGTTAACCAGCATTTCATCAGGTTCCGCGGGGGCACGGAGGGAAATGCTGGGGGCGGGGCTTAGAGTGAAGCTTCTAGTCTATTGTTAATGTTCGGTAATGAACGCTGAATAATCAACTTAGTTACTGTGCGAGGCCGTGGCCGGTGACTCACGTTGCTCATACATTGTCCCGTCTCTGGTCTGCATATCTACCTCAAGGAGAATTATTATATTAAATTTGTGTAAATATTTTTTTGCATAGAACGTTTTCTACAACGCAATTTTATCCATAATACCTAAACAGAATGTTTGCACCCGAAGCGTGTTTGTTGCGGTATTGTGCATAATACTGTGTTGTAGTGCATTTTGCCGAAGTTTCCAAACCCCAAAATAGATAAAACTCTTCTGCTGATTCTTGAATATAGTGCGGAAAGGCCATTTCCAAAGTTGAATATAATGAAATATAAGAAAAAGTGTGTATCTGGGTGTAACATAAGGTTTATCTACCCAGTTTTGATACTTACATGTTCCTCAACAGATATACTGTAGATATTCCATAGAAATTCTACAATGGCGAAAAGGAAAGCTAACCCTAGTCCTGCAGCCAAGACTATAAATACCCCACCAACATTAGCTAATCCAAGTTCATCCTTATTACCCTCACCAACAACCTAAAAATAACGAAAAATAGTTACTGTCGGTATATGATCTGCTTTCCTTTCAACCATCCAACCATAATAATGAATAATGAAAGTTTTTGTTATTTCATTAACAATTTACAGTAATGGTGTACTAATGATATGATGATAATATAAATTACCTAATTAAATGCCTTTGCCTGGTAATTTGCATTGTCGATCTATGACGACTGATCGTTGACGAGAATATTTCGTATACATAAACCCTTTGGAGAAATTTGAATTATTGAGGAAGGATAAAGCAACAAGTATAGTTGTGATGAACGGGAGTTCTGGTTAAATTGTTTCCACGAATTATTTTATAAATATTTTAAATTGAGTATAAAAACACCAGTTGTTTGTACTACTTCACCAAGAGAAAACATCCAAATAAAATAATAATTTTGTTTTAAAAATTAAATTGAAATTCAAGTTTTAAGAAATAATACCCGAACCGCGTCTAAAGTTAAACTATTTTGCCTATAAAAAGTTCAGGAAAATGTGCAACAATAGCCCTATCATGCCAATACTAAAATAATATAACTTACTGTCGGAATATAATCCAAAAGGCATTGTATTTTACTTCACAAGACCGCAGGTGACCTTTATTTATTCGGCTGCGTTATAACGCGCGATTAGTTGAACCAACTGCAAGGACTATCACCCACTAGTTGCATGCTTCAAAAGCAGGTCCCCCAACACTTTAAAATAAAGGGAAAACCTTGGCCAGGGGGCGTTCCTATTAAGAACATTCAGCGAGCAAAGACCCAGGATCGAAATGCAAAATTCATGTTAACTAGAATAACCAATTTTAATTATCCTAATTTGGAACAAGCGGCGGTACTAAAGCCGAGATTGAAATTTACAAAACATGTTGGAATGTTAATTGTCACATTAAAATTTTTGGCGGCTTAGGAATTTTAAGTGTTCTTAGTAAAAACATTTTAATAGCTGGGTACGTGCTGATGCCAGATTTTCGAGGAGAAATACAAAAGAAAGCCTTGAAGGATGGTATAAAAAGATACACTGATACACATCTTTAGGAAAGAGTTAGTTTGAAAAAAGTCTTCACGTACGATAGCACGTTACGCTGCTGCCCAAAAAATATGTGAACTCTGAAAAGTTAGCTAGATAAAAATATTCCCGCTTGTTAACTAGTTACGCTGCTCAAGTGGTTAAACAGTATTGACCAACTCGCGAAAAGTGTCTCTGAGTACCCGGGGCACGTGGAAAGTGAATAAGTACTCAAGAAAAAGTAATTTCGTCGTAGAAAGCGGTACCTTCTTCCAACTTGGACCTGGAAAAGTACTACATGCTGTAAAAGGAAATTGTTCAAAATTCGTCACTCGTCGTGAGGGAAGGTGTGCTAAAAGCTTTTAAGGCTTGGACTGCAGGTTACGTATTAATATTAAGTCCTAGAGAGTAAGTTTATGATTTGAGTACCTGTATTTATTGAAACAACTGATATATATCCTTCATATTTATATTTTTTACCTCTCATTAAAACTCGGTGCTAATATCAATCTGTATTTCATGTATTAGGGAATGTAGACTTTATCTTACCATCTTACCAGATTGAATATAAGCTTGGGGGAGAATCAGATAAAAAGTAAATAACAGCGGGACGTGTTAATAATGCTAATTGGTTATCTTCTTATTATTTCATAACTTATTGTCTGACGAACTCTTAGATAACTAGGTCATAACAGAAACTACCTGAACATATTGGGGGTCAACAACTGAGTTAATATAAAAATGCTCCCTTAAATTTGAAATCTCAATTAGTACTTTGAAACGGAAACTAGTTTGGCCTACGCTCATTTCCGTATAAGTAGGGTTATTTTTGGGTACAGGACAGGTGGAATATGAAGCAACTACCTAAGTGGAGGAAGAGGGTCGTTGCTCATGGCGTCTAGGTAAAATCTTTTCATAACAATAGGGTGTGAACACACTGGTACTACGAACCTGGTTTAAAAAAAATAACGGCAATTGAAGGCAAGGCAAGGCCGCGAATACAGTAGGTAAACAAAAGGTGTAATAGGCGTTCATTTCATAGTGGGTCATAATTTACACTTAAGTCTTAAAGTTAAAAATCGACGCACTTAATTTAGTCTTAGTTCTTTTTAAGAAATTGTTGAATATTGATACACACTTGAAAAAAATTAAAGACGAGCTTCTATAACAAATATTTTTTCTCCTATAAATCCATAAATGAAAGTTAGTTATGCTTTCTTCCGCAAACTTCATATGACCCCTTGTATATAATTAATAATAGATTTAATTACTTTTAAACATGGTTCTCCTAAATCTTCATGCTTCCACCATTTTTCTTTAAGTTCATTTACCTTGCCGGTTTCCTTCAATTTCAAAACTGCTGCATTGATTTGATGTCTGTACTCTGCCCCTATAATACATAAATATATATGATTGCATAGGTATACATACTAAATTTGATATCTATACTTTTTAGAAGGGTTTAATGCATGTTTTACAGCTCGATGCTTGTATGCTATTGAGCGAATGTGCTTAAGCCATAAATCGCTTTCCGTTTAAATCCTGAAAATTTTTATGCACGAAGGTAAATTCTGTGGTCGGCGCTTAAAAGGTCATAAGACCAAATTTGGCAAAATTCGGATTTTGTGTCACTTGTTATAAAATATCATTTTCTTCAATCCCTTGAAACGTCGCTAGTCTATATAAGATATTTTCTTAGTTTATTCACACCCAGAAAATCGTAAGTCTTAATAAATTCATTTTTAAGACCTGTAAAAAAGGCATATGTGTGCATATATATGATAATTGTGGGCATTCAAACAGTTAAAGTAGCATATTATGTATACTTATAATTTATAGCATTATTACTTCTGCACTTAAAATGACACAAATCTACATATATTGTTTTAACTGTTTTGTAAAATGTTAAAATTAAACCATAAGTCGACTTGCTACCTGAGGGAGTTTTAATTTATAAATAAATTAAATAGCAAGTATACTTAAGCCCTTTTTAGGGTTTAGCTTTAATCACTGATTCAAATGACAAATCGACTTATGCCCTTTTACGGATCGAATAAAAGCGATACATGCGTACACTGCTCGTGGGCTGTAAATTTTAATACTAGTTCCATTCTCATTCTGCTTGTTTATTAGACACTTAATCTTGTCTCATCTCACATAATAAATCACTGCTATACCACTTATACCAGCTATTCAGTTTTAATAATGACACTCGACAGGCAGGTGGTATTATTGTTTTAGCAATAATGTTAATAATACCTAAGACTACTTTATTATATTATTTTATCTAATAATAATACGGTTCCTATCAATTATTATATAGGTGAAGTGTAAAAGCACTAAGCAGTGTAATACCAGCGAATATTAACTACGATAAGAAGATTCACTCTCCGCGGCGGCACGTCAACTGTATGTCTCCTTTCTCCTTCCCCGCGCGAAAACTAGCATGATACTGGCAACTGGCATGTGACTTTTGGACCCGGCGCACACTGGTCGAATTTCTAGGAAAGCTGGTTATAATAAGGTTTACCAGAAATAAGACATAAAAGTTATTAAGTGTTACACGTTTAATATATCGTGTTTTAGACAAATAATTGTTGAATTTTTTGCTCATCATCTATGTTTATATATAGGGAGTATCAATTACCACTAACGATAAAAATCATGTATAAAAATCATTTGTATGTTCTTAAATCGTTTTAAAAAAATATTTTGAAAATTAAGGGCTCCTTCGTTGTAAAAAAAGGGTTTTAAATTTTTAATTCGATGATCCAAATTTTGTTTTTGCAACGGTTAATTCAGGAATCTCACGAGCAAAATGAATGTTAAACGGACGACAGAAACGCGTTGATGAGGGCCTGCAATTTTGCCATACATGTATTTCAGAGCTTTTGCTATTTTTAAAAATTAATCTAATAGGGACGAAACTAGTAAAAAATATAGAAGCATCAGTGCAGCTGTTGTTCAAAAACACTTGCTTATATTCTGACTATCCGAAGGTAATATCAAAGCCATATTATTTACAAATTAAAACTAAATTATATATTTTTATCTGCTGATTCAGCCAAAGTATTTATTACCTCTTATTATAATAACATCAGTTTTGCATCAGCAATAATGATTCTACCGAAATTTCAGCTTCAGTTTCACTTACTACAATATTATGGGATTAGGGGTGAGCGACAATAATCGATTATTCGATTCACTTTTAAGAAACCACCGATTAATCGACTTATCGATTAATATTTCAAAAATATCGATAATCGATTATTTCGATTAATCGATTATTCAGTTATTTGCTAAAATATTAAGCGTTTAATCGATTATTCAATTTCTTGCCCACCCGTACCGATGACTTTACAACAGATATAGCTTTTAAAATTCTAATTTAATAATGCGTTGCGTTGCGCTTTCAGTACAACATATGAAGCAAAAAATAAACAGAGAAACGTAAATGCTCAAACAAGACAGCAGCAGGGAAAACT
>JAEQML010084837.1:0-10012 GCA_016904865.1 Pissodes strobi | reverse complement strand
AGTTGGTTGAGCTTATCATATTTGTATAGATTAACGAAATCATAATAAACTGATTTTATATTCAGGAATACTACTAATACAGTTTTGTTTTTAGCAAAGGCGAGATTGACACAGGATGTGATTAATGCTAAGTTATGATTAACACCCATGCCTTTACGGAAGTTAATTTAATATGGAGTAAAAATTCGCTTACTTTCCAAAATAAAATTCAAATGATTCTTAATTAAAATTTGTAATACTTTGAGGTAACTTTTCCCATGTTACTGGGGTTTTATTGGGTTTCAATATTGGGATTATGCTATATTTTATTTATATTTATTCCATATGTCTAAATTTATTAGTTTTTGAGATATTGACATGTGAAAATGTCATTTTCACTAATTTGAACGTTTATAGAATCCAAATGACTCAACTTAGAGAAAATGAATTGCACACTGACAGAAGTCAGGCAGTTAAGTGTAATGGTAAAGTATCTAACTTGCTCAGGATTAATCATGGGGTACTTCAAGGATTCGTGCTTGGTCTCCTCCTTTTTCTCCTCTGCATAAACGACTTAACTCTATTGAAGGTTCAAGGATTTTTCAGTGTTCGCGGATGACACGACTGCGCTGTGATCCAGATACTCTCAGTGACATAGTTAGAAGTGATTTAGAAAGGATCAAGGAGTTGTGAGACGCAAATCGTTTGTGTCTGAATGTAGAAAAAAACTAATATCTTTAGCTTTACGTTTAACTTCGAAAATATGTTTGATTGTGGTAATATAAGAAAAAAAAAACAGTCAATTAAATTTCTCGGTTTCTACATTGATGAAAAATTAAAATTTTAAAATCACATTCAAGTCCTCTGTGGTAAATTGGCCGGGGGTTGTTATGCTGTTCGCATAATCTCCAATGAGTTGGGAAGGTCATTACCTAAAACTGTTTACTTCTCATTTATCGAGAGCCACTTGAGATATGGTTTAGCTTTTTGGGGGTTACTGTGGTGAGTGTCTTCACATATGTTTTTGTTATTCAGAAGAGGGCAATAAGAGACATTTGTAACTTTTGTGTTAGAGAGTCTTGTAGGCCTCTTTTTAAAGAATTAGGTATCTTAACTCTCCACTGTTTGTTTATATTGTAGACAGTTTGTTTGATCTTTAAAAAATCCAGACCTTCCAACTCTGACTTAGCGGCTGCCAGCAATTATAATACTTGACAAGCTAATAAGCTCCGATTACATATTCCTTCTAGTACACTTATTAAAAACTCTCAAATTTATGAAGGCTTAAAAATGTTTAATTATTTACCTGATGCATTGAAAAATGTCATCATTAAGTATCTATATAAAATCTGTCTCGTCCCTACTCAAAAGTAAAGCCTACTACAGTTTTACAGAATTTTATAACGATGATTTTAGGGTTTATTACGCGCACATTATATAATAACTTGTAAGTTAGTGTCTGGTGTTTTCTACTGATGTGTTTTATTTACTTTACTTTGGTACTTTTGAATTGTTGGCTACATAGAAGTTTTTTTTTAATTTGCTTTCTCTTTAAACAGCTTTATAGCAGCACTTTGTATTTCTACAATAGAGCATTTATTTATTATTGTTATTGTAACGTGGTAACCGCAATACTGTGTAACCCATATTTGCCGCAAGTACATCCCAAATATTAGTTTTTAATAGACAACAGAGAGTTTTAATTACAGTGACAAAGATGGCATGACCCTTCTCTGAGAGGACACAAAGTTACATTTTTATTGCCTCCAACGTCTGAAAATGGTGCTGCGACGAAGAATATTTTTCTAATGACTCTCTTGTCAAAGACATTGATCATACAGAATTCGACCAGAATTCTTAAAAAAAACCCTTATTATAAATAATTTACATTTGTCAAATTCTAAATATGCTGAAATATTACCAGGTGTTGATCATCGATTCAAAAATAATATTAAGTAAATACGAAAGATTAGTAAGTATTTTTGTATTTGTATTGATGTTTAAACCAAAGATCTAATGATCTAATGACACTCACTTATATTGATGTTAATTCATTTACTTACCTCATGGTCAGTTTACAGAGATGAGTTTCAGAATCTATTTTTTTATGTCATTGAAGCCTCTTAACCCTTAACTATAATAGCGGTGGCGCGCACTCCTTTGCCATCTCATGTAACTAGCCCCTAAGTTATATATAAAATATTAGATTTTGCAATTTCAGTTAAGGACGACATATGTCACAAATTTCAATAATATTATAAAGTTAATCCAAGACTGTGTTGGGGTTTGGAACCTTCGGCAACATGCACTAAAACGGAGTTTTATCCACAATACCGGAGATGATTAATCAACTCCTGATGATGCTAAAATGGTTTGCGAAACGCGCGTCGAGTGCAAAAATTCTGTTCCAGTATTGTGAATAAAACTCCGTTTTAGTTAATCCAAGACTAGCCAATGAAGACTTTAGGGCAAGATGGGACGAAACAACTAACTGTCGACTGGCCAGGAACCTACTAAGCTACCCAGGCAAGGCATACTTGGGTATGTCAAGGAAGAACCTACGACTCATGGCGGCGATTCTGACTGCACAATGAGATTATGCGAGACACCTCTAAGCAGGAAGACGAAACAGTCAAGCATCTGCTCTGCGATTGCGACGCTGTTTCGGAATTAAGGAAATCAACTTTGGGAGAACAATGACCAGCTATGCCTCCTCGGACAACATCGCCGCCTTTTTACAACACTAAGCTGGGCGATGGTTTAGATTCCCTAGACGGATTGTTTGACCTAGGGCGGACGCACAGGGGATTCTAAGTGCCGTGGCCTCTCAAGGCCACCATATCCAGATCCAGAAGATTACCCAATAAGTCGCAGTCTGCAAAAACAACTAGCCAGACAATGGTCGGCAACGTCTTCGGATTCTTGAGGAAAATAATTAAACTGATATTGTTGTGCTTGTGCTAGAACAAATGCTATTTATGTCCCACCAAAAAATCCGTGACGAAATATCTCTGCTTTATGTGCAAACAACCTGTGCATCACAACAAGGCACATTGGGATTAGCAGTACTGAAAAAAATATGAATTTGAGTTATACTGTTTATTGTAGATTTTCGTTAGGTACATACTTATTAACTTTATGAAAGGACCCCGCACCCGACAAAGAGAGAATTTCGGAACCATACGATTTTCTTTAAATTTTAATATGTTGTAAATATGGATAAGTACTTCACAAAAATGTATGTTAGAATATGGTGCCCCCCCCCCATTTGGCTACATTGGCATATCAAAGTTACGCTAATCACAATACACATTTTTATTTTTTTTGCATTTTAAGCTAAAAATGAGTCTATATTTAATGGATTGTAACAGCTGTGGGTATACAAAATAATTTTTAAGATGTAAGTCCAGTGGCGTACATAAAAATATTAAAAATATTTTTCACAATTTTTTAATATTTTTATGTACGCCACTGGACCTACATCCTAAAAATTATTTTGTATGCCCACAGATGTTACAATCCATTAAATATAGACTCATTTTTAGCTTAAAATGCAAAAAAAAAAAATATGTATTGTGATTAGCGTAACTTTGATATGCCACTGTAGCCAAATGGGGGGTGGGGGCACCATATTCTAACATACATTTTTGTGAAGTACTTATCCATACCTACAACATATTAAAATGTAAAGAAAATCGTATGGTTCCGAAATTCTCTCTTTGTCGGGTGCGGGGTCCTTTAGGATGGATGCGTTTGGTATTTTTTTTGTCATTGTGATGTAATTTGTTGTTTTTAATGCTGTTACTTGTAACAACTACATTGCTATGTTTCCATATTTTAAGTTGTGATGTAGGTTGCTTAATTTTATACATGATACTTCTTATTCTGTTAACATTTATTAGTTAAGACTTTTTGTATCATTTAGTTTATCCCGTTTGTATTTATTTCAATAAATATGGTATGTGCAGTAAATGCATCAAAATATTATAGAGCTTTGTTTATTGAAGTAAACTAAACACCTGCTATGTTTTCATCAATTGAAGCATACCTACTTGAAAATATATGGTTATTTAAGTGGTATATGTTTAAATGTTTATTTTATTTAAAATTTGTAATCTTATATTATTTCAGAATATAATAATAATAATAATAATAAACATTCTTTATTGCCAACATAATCACAAGGGGTGACAAAGCAACGTCAGACAAGGTGATAGAAACTATCATTAAGTATAAATTCCTACAAATTACAATTATCATGCTGTTTGAACTTAAGAAAATGCAAATATAAGTTACGTTATGAAAAATAAATGTAACATTACAATCAGTAAAACTGTAATATCTAATGATGATAATTGTCTATGAAATTAAAATTATTAAAGCTGATGTAGGATGTAGATTAAAATTATAAAGCTTAGAAGGTTAAAAAAAATATATCATATAAATATTATAAAACTTATAAAGATAAAGGTAAAATTGGACACCACAGATTAAAAAAGTTAACACTATACTACCAAAGTTTAAAACATATACTAAAAGTTAAAACAAGTCTGGGTTAGGACAGAAAATTAAAAGAATAAAAACATCTAGTTTTAGCATACAACACAACAGATTTTCTAAAAAGATTTACACCAGTGATACACTTGATATCATCGGGTAGTGACCGGTATGCTTTTATGGCCATGTAATATGGACCCCTCTCATAAAATGCCGACACATGAGTAGGTATTGCCAGTTCAGACCTGCTGCGTGTAGCAATATGCATGTCATTGCTATAGTTTTCAAAATTATGGAGGAAAAAAGTCGGATTTCGTTTAATTAAAGTAACCAACGATATAAAAAATAGAGATGGAACTGTCATAATATCTAAATTCTGAAAATGAGGTCTACATGATTCTCTAGGACCGAGACCCAGAATGCAGCGGATTATTCTCTTTTGTGCCGAGAAAATATTTGAAGCATCACTTGCCGATCCCCAGAAAGCAATCCCATAAGCCATTATAGACTGTACATAGCCAAAATAATATAAGCGAATGCAAGCCACAGAGATGCTATGTCTTAGTCGCCTTATGACTGCACATGCACTGCAAAGTTTTGCCTGCAGTCCTTTTATGTGGGCTGTCCAGCTAAGACAGGAATCTAGTTCCACCCCTAAGAATTTAAGGGAATCAACTGTAGGAATTGACCTATGGTTGAGCCTTACCAATAGAGAATTCTGGAGGACCCCCAGTTTTGAAAAGCTTATTAGTCCTGTCTTATCAACATTCAGCTGGAGAAAATTATCATGACACCATTCCAACATGTCATTTGCCACTTCACCACATTGTATGGATAATTCTGTGTCGGATTTGCTCGCACACAATACAGATGTATCATCTGCATATTGGCACACTATCCCAGTCTCAGACCCTATCTGTAAGTCATTAACATACAAAAGAAAAAGCAGAGGCCCAAGTATGGATCCCTGAGGCACTCCCTGTAATAAATCAGTTTCTTGTGAAAAGTATGATTTACCTTTGTTTGATATTGATACCATCTGTGTTCTGTCCCGTAGGTATGACTCCAACAGGGCGCCACAAACACCACGTAGACCATAGCTCTGACACTTATTAATTAGGCGTTGGTGATTTAGTGTGTCAAAGGCTTTTGACAAGTCAAAATATAATCCAGTCACCTGCAGATTTTTGTCAACATTATCGAAGATATATTTTAAGGTGGTAAATATTGCATGCTCTGTGGAACTTGATTGTCTGAATCCAAATTGATGTTTCTTTAATATATTATGCTTATTTAGAAAATTTATTAACCGGATATATAATGCCTTCTCAAAAACCTTTGACACAGATGGTAACAAAGATATTGGCCTATAGTTCATACAATCCTGCCTATTACCCTTTTTGTAAATGGGAGTAATTTTCGCTCTTTTTAGTCTATTGGGAAAGATACCAGATACAAAACTTTCATTAATTATATGGCATAGAGGAGTGCAGACAGGTTCAGCCACAGACCTCAAAACAGTTACAGGCAGTTCGTCTGGTCCCGCTGAATATTTGTTCGGCAAGTTTAAAATAATCTTACAGATTTCATTCTCCTCCACAGGTTTTAGAAATATTGTGGGAAAACCATTATTTGAGCGATAATCAGGAACAGAATAAGTTGATAGTGGTAAGGTAAATTGCTTCAGAAATGTGTCAGCGATATCTTTAGGATCTTCCAAGAGATTTTCATCCTGTGATTTTATCGTAATGTCCTGCAGAGAAGTTTTTTTATTAGTTTCTTTGTTAAAAATATTCCACATTGTTTTGTTCTTGTTTTTTGAATTTATTATCCTATTATCATTTATACTCTTTTTGTGATCAGATATATATTTCCTGTAATATTTCCTTTCAGTCTTATATATCTCTAAGTCGGCTTGGGATCCTGATATTTTAAAATTTACATATAAATCCTTTATAAAACTTGAATACCTTTTGATGTCTCTATTTACCCAGTCATCCGCCTTCACTCTGCTGCCACAAATTGGAAAAGAGAGATCAAAATAATACAAAATTATCCGTTCAAAAGCCAGATACTTTTCATGGACTCCTTGAGCCTCATAAACATCTGTCCATGTCTCATTTTGCAAGTATAATTTAAACTGCATTATATTTGCCTCCACAAAAAACCGTTTTTGTAGGAACTTCATAGGTGCTGATTTTTTAAGTGGAATTTTGAGTATCTGTCCATAATGATCAGACAAGTCCGTAATATAAGGCTGGAACAATGTGCCCTCACTATAGATATTTGTAAAGATATTATCTATTTGTGTATCCGACCCAGAACCAGGCCTTGTGGTACCAGAAACAACTGACAACATCCCATAGCCGGACATTAGACTTGAGAGGCGATCAGCATTAATATTAGGTGTAGCGAAATTTATGTTAAAATCACCCCCAATGATAAAAAATGCAGTCGTACTATAAATCTCATCCAACAACTCAGACAACACAGAAAAAAAGAGATCAAGATTACCGCTTGGTGATCTGTACAAACTGACAGCTATATAAAATATATCACAATGTTTAATTTTAGTGATACAAAATTCACACTCTTTTTCTATTGGTAAAGTTTTTGTATTTATGCTATTTGCTTCCATTAAGCTGTTCACAAAAATAGCAGTGCCACCCCCCCTAACAACGATTCTTGAAAAGTGAGATATAAAATTAAAACCATGAAAATGAACTTTACTTACATCGGCATTTTGCATCCAATGTTCAGAGACTAGGAAAATATCTGGATTTATGTCTGACAATGCAACAGATAAAGGCAAAGTTTTATTGTTTATACTTCTGACGTTTAGATGCAAAATGGTTAGTTCAGCAGGAGTGGTGTGTGTTGTATGTAAGGAAGATGTAGAAATTATTGGCACTAATTCGGGATTAGTCGACTTGGACGCTTGTCTAAAAAATTACGCCCGAGCGAAAAATCGAAACGCTGAAAGCCCACCCCTGCTGGCCAAAAAGATTCCCCATAAACCATATCTTTAGCATCTGGAGGAACACCCACCATAAAACAATTAAATGTGGCATTTATGTTCTTTGCTTGACACTGCTTCACCTCAATGTCTTCAGATTTTAAGTTACTTTTGTTAGAAATATAATTTTGAACAATACCTTCTGTTATTGTGTTTTTAACCTTTGTTATGAATAGCCAGATTTTTTTGTTCAGGTTAGGTGTTTTTTCCGGTTCAAACTCCCCAAACTCATTATTCGTACCGACCTTCCTTTGGCTTTTCTTTCTTTTCAGTAACTCATTCCAATTTTTTTCAGAATTTGTATTTTGTTCCTGTTTGTTTTGATTTGTTTTTTCCGTGGCGGGGTTAATGTTGCGGTTCCATCCTCTCCTCTTCTGCAGTTGAAAAGCCTGGGCCTCGGCTTCGTCGGCTGTTTGCAACGCGTCGATGTTCGTCGCCGTTCCGAGTACAGCATTCGTCGCCGTATCTAGTACGCATTTGTAGCAAACATCATATAATTGGACTGACGAATGATTAACTAATCAAAAAATAAAATGTCGTTGAAGCAAGTATTTGAGCAAAATAATAGAGAGGGAAAAAAATAAACAACAGATTCATAAGGAAAACCGAGCGTAGATCACGAAAACAATACAATATTTTTTCTAAAAGCACCGCCGCGCCGGCGCCGCCGCCGAATTGTTTCATACATACATGTACATAACTTCAACTAAAAGTCATTGGATGAAGGGATGAAAGCACTCCTAATTTAATAAATTGATGTGAAGTGATAGGAGAATCTATTCTAAAATACCCTAGAAAAATCAAGTTAACACATTGAACTTAAAGTTAAAATTATTTTAAGATATACAATTGAAAACTCGCCAGTTGAGTAGCAGACTCCCCTGAATTTCTTTAACACTTAATTTTAAAAACCACAAAAACCGATGCCCACTAATGAATATTTATTTGAATTTTAGTTACATTTGTCTTATATAAAGATTCTATTTCAATTTTGATTATGTATTTACATCAAACATAAAATTTTGCTTGGCTATTGCTGTCTTGATTTCTTAGCAATCTTTGTATATAACTTTTGATTTATCATTATTAAAAGTTCAAATGTATACATAACATTCTACAACTTGTATGCTTATAAGAAATAAATTTAATTGAACAGTGACCCGTTTGACCGCAATCAGCAACTATAATTTTTTTAGGTAGTACCGAAGAATGTAATGCTAAAGAAGGTAATCCCTTTGGTCCCTTTTGGGATACTTTTGACGTAGATTTCGTTGGTTCAGAATTTTATGGTCCTTTACATTATGATGTCAGTAATGAAGCAATTGCCAAACGGTGGAAAGAAAATTATCCACCTACTAAATGGTCAGTTCTAGCTTTTACTGGTGAGTTAGGAAAACTAATTTGTTGTCAAATTGTTACAAATCAGTAATTATTATTATTATAATGTATATGTACTGTATATGTATGTAACACTGGAAATTGGAACGAAAAAAAAATTACATATAAATTGTGCACACGTTAAAATGGGCACTGTTAAATGTTAAGCCTCTTGGGGGCATTGATTCTTATGCAACAATTTTAATCATTGTTGGTAAAACCGGTTATTGGGTTTTGCTCCATTTTTGGTGTACTATACATCAAAATAAAATATGAATTTAATACTCTTATTTGCACAATGAGTGTACATTCACACCATGAATTATATAATCTACATACATATTTATAAATAAATATATTCAAATCCGTTTACAACGACCTCGATGACGGCAACTTGCAAATTCCATCTTTATAGTTGGTTGCTACAACCAATAAATGCAGTCGTTTAAAGAATACAACACAATATGTGTATATACCTAATAATATGTAGTATGGCAGCATAATATGCTTATTCGGTATCTTTCAATTTGTATGTATAGTATATGTATTTATGCTTCTGTCATTCCAAATGTTGATGTTTCTATTTCTATTGCAAGACTGGAATTTCTTGTTTGTGATATTTGTCTATAGTTTTGGCTGGTTATTTTAAAATAAATTACTATGATAAATATTTTTTATTTGTGCAGTCACTTTATGCGAGCATATCAGACCATGAGGCTGTTTGTTTTAAATTTGCAGTACACTTCTACAAGATGCAAATCCTTTCACGCTGTTCATGCTAAAATCATTATGTTTTTTTAATTAAGTATTTTCTGTTTAATGAATAAAATTAAGCTTAAATTCAAATTCAAAGTAGCTTTATTGTCCGAATACTTAGTACACATTGACAAAGCCATGCTTAACTAAACCTACAAAAAGAAAAGAAAGAAAGTTAGTTTAATTAAAAACAAGCTATAACTAAGATAGTCAAGCCTAATTAGTAAGTCAACAAAAGATAAAGAAGGATCACTATTTGCAGAAATAAAATTGGAAATAATAACAAAATAAACGAAGTGTAACAAAATATAATATCAAGGAATAAACCAAGCATACAAATTAAGCATAAAAGTAATATACATTTAACAGCTGTATAAAAGTCACAGA
>JAEQML010084836.1:0-10012 GCA_016904865.1 Pissodes strobi | reverse complement strand
TAAAATGAGCTGTGCAAAAGACAAGATGAGTTTTTATTAATTTTATCACGGAATAGGTATAATAGTAATTTTAGTAAATTTTAGGGTCCATATGTTTTTACCAGAGAGCAAACAAGCTTTCTTATTTCCTTCTATGAGCAGCATCCATTGTTGTATGAAGTCGGAAAGGAACAATTTAAAAATAAAACAAAAAAGCAATTGGCTCTTACAAAAATTCAAGAAGACTTTAACAAAAAATTTTATTCTGCAATGTTTCATTGGATGAAATTAGAAAGAAAATAAACAATATAAGAACCCAATTCTTCGCAGAAATGAAGAAAATAAAAAAGAGTATCGTGAGTGGAACTGGCACGGATGATGTTTATACACCTACCCTGTGGTGTTATGAACAGTTATCTTTCCTTAGCACCAGCAACCCTGTTCGGGAAAGTGAATCAAATTTACCTATGAAAAAAACTGACGACTTAAATTATGCTGAGTTAGAGTTATTATAGGAAGGAACAGTAGAGCAATTAAATTCAGGAACCACTGATGATCTTGTTAGTGGGAGTCAAAGCCGAATAACTTCACCGTTAGGTTCCCCTCTTGCGAGGCCCTCAACTAGTACCTCTTGGAGATCTGACGAGTCTCAGCCACGTGCACAGCCTCCAAAAAAGGGAAACATGCTGCAGCACAAAATAATCAAGCCGTTGCCCTAATGACGAAAGCAACAGAATTGTTGACCCAATCAAACGTGCCTGTCGATCCTGCTGCTCCGATGGATATTATTGATGCATTTCTTGTGTAAGTTAACTAGATATTTAGTTAGATATTTAGCATAAAACTATTTAATTGGCATAGAGAACATTTTTCTCATTTCTTAGGAACATGGCAAGATTTTTATATTGATCAGTATTTTACTTTGGTAGATATAGGTATTCGAAATTAAAATTGGTAAAAGAATAATTATTTATTTATTTGTAAGTGCATATTGTTACTTAATAGCATGACCTTTTTGAAACTCTGGGAGCTGAATTAAGACAAATAAAAAATGTAACTCGTAGAAATTTGCGACAGAAAAATCTGAGCGTTGTATATGACTGCCAGCAAGAGGAAGAGGAGGACGAAAATTAGTATTAGGTTTAATAATTTATAATTATTTAAGAATGTTTATTAATAAGTTTGTGGTTTTAGATTTAATTTTTTATTAACATAGGTAGGTACAGTTGTATTCTTAACAAAATTTTTAAACGTACATATTAGACCGTCGAAGTGTGCACATAAATATTTTTTTATGGATAGAACTGTACATACTTTCTTTGTAGGTTGTTTATTAATTGTTACATGTATTTACCTAGAGCTATAATTTTGGTATTTGTCAATAATAATAAAACTAAGTTTTGTGCAAACAAAAAATTTATTAATATAGGTTAATTCAAAGGTATAGTTTGAGTTTATTACTTAACTAAGTAGGTACTAATTTCGTTCATGCTGACGGGTATTTCATTGCAATGCATTTCGAATAAAAACCGATCCAATGTTGGCTAAACAAAGTTAGTTTATAAATTATATAAAGTAGCTGTTTAACCAACAGTGGATTCGTTTCTTAATTTGTGGCTTAAGCATCTTTTCGAAATGATAGGCATTATCATCTTATGCATACTTTATATAAAGGTATTATTATAAAATTCTAGCGTATAGCGTCAAAAAGTTTGCACCATATTGGGAACTGCTTTAAATACCTTATCAATTACAATAGTACATTATTTTATATGGAGGAAAAGTGACACTTTTCATGGCTCGCTTGTGTTTAACAGCCGAACGGAGTGAGGCTGGTAATAGAGCGCAAGCCATGAAAAGTAACTTTTCCTCCAAATAAAATATGCTGTTTTTTTCTTAAAATGTCTACAAATTAGTGCAAAAACATCTCTTTTTAATAGTAATAATAATAATTATTATTAAAGATAAGTGGGTTCGCAAGGCGGCTTAGACCGATGTCGGTGAATAGGCACAAGTTGTTGGTATAGTAATGGAACATAAAGCTGTCAGTGGACACTGTCAATAATTATTTTTTTAAGATTGCGTCTCCGATTGCGTTTTAATTCCATATTGATAAGCAGTTATTGAGTAAGTTCGATTAAATAATAATCAATTTGTCCTTAAATTAGTGATTTTTAGAAATGCAGTCACAAATTGAGTGATAAATACAAATTGTAGTTTAATAAATCTTGAGTTGTTGACGCTTATTTTTTGTCTGTTTGTATTGTATCTATCTTGCCATGACAACACTTTTACCTCCGCCGGCGGAAAAGTGAAAAGTAAAGCTCCGGCGGAGGAAAAACGAAACTTCACGGCCGCCTACACAGTCGAGTAATGACGGATTTACTGACGTTTGAAGAAAAAATAATTTTTTCATGATGCATCCAATTTTCCCGAATGTAACATTTGCTGAGAAATCAATAAAATAGCTTCCCATATCATGCCAACTTTTTGGAACAATCAAATTTTATCTTAAACTTTATCATATTGCCCTTCATTCACAAACTATTGTTTAAATTCTTCCCGAACTGATAGGCATGACTCTTTAGCTCTGTTGCCGCTTTGTTGAGATAAACCCCATTTGAAAACATATGAATTATCAATATCTTCATCCTTTATCATGCTTGGGTTCTCAGCCCCAAAAAATTATGAAGAACACAAGCTGCCAAAGTTATAACTTGAACTTTTTGAGCACTTAAATCTATTGTTGTCAGGAAAATCCTAAAACGGTTAGCCAGAATTCCAAAAGCATTCTCTACTACTCGCCTACCACGATTTAGTCTATAATTAAATATCCTCTGTTCATCAGTCATATTTCTAAAGGGGTATGGCTTCATAATATGTTCACTGAGAGCAAAAGCAGCATCGGCTAAAATAACATGTGGAACTAACTTATTTCTAACTATAGCTTTTGCTAATGTTGACTGTCTATATACCCCGCCATCAGAAACTCGTCCATTAACCCCCACATTTACATAAGTAAAATTATAGTTGGCATCTACTAAGGCAAGTAGCACAATACTGTGAGTGTGTTTATAACTGTAGTATATTGATCCGTCAACTTTGGGAGCCCTAAAAACAATGTGTTTTCCGTCAAGTGCACCGATAACATTAGGGATGTTCCAAGTTTTTTTCAAAATCTTTTGCTATATTAAGCCAGTCAGCAGCCGTGGTTGGTGTCTGAAAAAAGAAAACATTTTTATAAGATTTAAATCATTGTTGAAATTCAACTTGTATCTTTAAGAATTCATCTTTGAATGTATCATATATTGCTGTACAAATATCAGGTATAAATAAAGAAATAGTTGACTAAGATATTCTGAATATATACATTAAGCTTCGATAGGTTTCACCAGTTGCCAGGAATCTTAAACATACAATTAATTTAGACTATCAAGTAATTTATTAAAACTTTGTTCTGACACACGTAAAAATTGTTTAAACTGTTCAGGATCTCTTTGAAACTCCTGGTTGACCAATTTTAAGCCTGCATTTTGTTCATCTTCCAGCCAAGGCCTGACCCACCATCTTCTTTGTTTTTTTTTTCAGGTTGTTCGATCAAAAAACTGCTAGCAGCAATAATTAGGGCTAATGCTGCAGCTCTTTTTCTGTTTTTGGTAACTTTACCATACAAAACAGATTTATCATTGGGCATCTTTGTGTTGGAACTTGTAACAGATAACTTATTATCAGTGGCGGATTTGCAGTCTCGGCCGCCCTAGGCCCCAAGCTATCAGCCGCCCCTTTCTCAGCATCCACCATATAGACTTTTTTTTGTTTTTTTTATGGCAATGGCACACACACTAAAGGGAGATCCTATGGCGCTCGACGAGCGGTGTGTGTGCGAAGATGTTGATTGACACGGTTCTTGAATAGTTGTAGGTTGTAATTAGTGGGAAACAGATGTCCTGGGAGTGAGTTCCACAGTGATGCAGTGCGCCACACAAAGGAGTTCTTGTAAAGCGATGTTCTAGGTTTTTCCAGTTGTACGACGAACTGGTGCGTTCTTGCCGTCTGTCGTGACCGTCTGACAGGAGTTGCCAGGGGCGGGATGAGGCGGGCCAAATCCTGGGAACATCTGCCGTGAAAGTATCTGTAAAACAGAAAGACATCTCAGCCACATGTCTGCGGTGTTCCAGACTATCCAGATTTCGGCTCAACTGTCTGCACGGTCTTATTGGCGCTTTGTAGAACAAAAGCAACTGCTGCGGTGTATAGAGTTTTTTGTTGCGAAATAGCGCATTAAGCTTCTGGGAGGCTGATTTTGCGATGTTAGCAACGTGGTCATATTGCTGTTGACCGAGACAACCAGCAGTCCGATTGACGAGGATGGAGGAATGGTCGATCCCGCCATAACAATGTCAGGGCCCGCTGTATTGGCCCTCTTGGTAAACGTTGCTGATTGGGTCTTTGCTGCATTGAACTGGATCAAATTTCGGTCGCCTCAAGTTTGAACTTTATCCAGGTCTTGATTTATTGCCGTAACCTGCTCCTGTCTGCGGTGATGAATCTCAGTCTCTGATAAGGGTTTTTCTGATATAAATTGGGAGACAAGGGTACTGTCATCTGCAAAACTGTAAACAGGACTATTCCTTTAGATCAGCAGGTGATTAATATAGATAAGAAACAGAGTTGGTGAAACTATTGCGCCCTGAGGCAAGCCCACGTTGATGGTGAATGTGTCTGAGGTATGTCCATCAACTGCAACGTGCAGAGATCGGTTCTTAAGGAAACTGGCAAGCCACCTGCAGAGAGAGGCTGGCAGTCCGAAAGACGGCAGTTTGTTGAGCAGTCCGTCATGCCAAACTCTGTTCAATGCCTTTGAAATATCCAACGCAATCGCTCCAGACTCTCCGTAGTTCTCAATTGCCCTTCTCCATATATGAGTGACATAGGCCAATATATCTCCTGTCTATCTCTCTTTGCGAAAGCCGTATTGATTATCGCTGATTATTCTGTTGTTCTCGAGGTACTTGAGTAGTAGTACTGATTGACTACACGTTCCATGACTTTGGAGATTATTGGAAGCAAGGCAATTGGGCGATAGTTTGAGGGTGTGGCTTTCTTGCCTTTTTTTGGAACAGGTTGCACTCGAGTGACTTTCTAAGAGGATGGATAAATCCCTTTTCCGTAAGACAGAGAAAAAAGCCTGGAAAAACGGGTGTTAGGTCGTTGGCGCACGATGGCTGGTATTCCGTCCGGTCCTGATGCTTTTTGCCTATCTAGTTCTTTAAGGATTTAGCGAATATCACGGTGATGAAACTTGACTTCTGTCATGGTAGTGTTGATGTTCGATATGGGGAGAGTCTTGCCTTGGGGGACGTCTAAGGTAGAGTGCGATAAAAACATTTTGGCGAGCATGTTTGCTTTTTCCTTGGCTGTAGTCGCCGTGATGCCACGTTCGTCTGTCAAAGGTGGGAGATACGTTTTTGTAAAGTTGTTACTTACTGCCTTTGCTACCGACCAGAAATTCCTGGAGACACTGGGGCATTGCAAAAGTTTATTCCTGATCCTTTGATTGTGTTTGTCATTAGTTTCGTCGATCACACGTTTGCATTCCTATCTGGCTTCGACAAAATAATTGCGATTACATAATGAAATTACTTTATTGCCAATTTTATATAGTATACACACCTTGGCCAGTAAATAAGAAAGCCTCAGATCACATGCTTGTTGACCTCAGCTTTGCTTCGGCCGACAATTACATGTGATCTGAGACATTTTTTACTTTACTGGCCTAGGTACGTAATATACTATTTTTTACACGATTCGGGCCGCCCCTATATCTGGCCGCCCTAGGCCCGGGCCTACCGGGCCTTAGGGTAAATCCGCCACTGCTTATTATATAAATGATATAACCAAAGTTACGGGATAAATATTAAACTTTGATATAACTCTTGGATATAACTAATCTCATATACGTAATATGACTAATCTAATATAAATAAATACATAACCTTAAAATTCTAAAAATATATTGTTAGGTTGGTAGAGAGTTTTTCATTGACGTTTGTCTTGTCAATAAGTTCAAGCCGCTTCCGGTGTAAAGCGAAGTTAAGCCAGAGATAAGCTAACAAAGAATTGCAAAAGAAATTTGCAAATAAATTGGTCAATTTAAATTGTCAGTGTAAAACAAGCATTAAAATTGTCAACATAAAGTCAAACTAAAATAATCATCATTTTTGATTAATGTCACACGCGTGTCAGTTTCAAAAATTATTTTTTCTACTACCGTGCGTAAAATACTCACTTTACGCACTCTCTAAGATTCGTAAAATAGGCCTTTTTAATGGGCAGTGCGTAAAGTAAGTTATTTTACGCACTAGTGCGTAAAGTAAAGCTGACATATTTTTTGACGTTTACTGACATACTCTTTGACGTTTAGGACAGTGCATAAAATAATATATTTTACGCACTAGTGCGTAAAATAATTTATTTTACGCACTAGTGCGTAAAGTAATATAATATTATTTTAATTTTTTCATATATTTTTCGATAGTAGAAAAAATTTTGTATGCTACTCATGTGTAAAGTACCCTTTTTTTATTCATGGGATTGTCGCATTCGCCTACGGCTCATGCGACAATATTCCCATTCATAAAAAAAGATTCACTTTACACACTTGTTGCATAAATAACTATTTCAATCCGCCTTTTCATTATCAACCGATTATGCCTCCAGCGTAAAATTTATTTGTAAGAGCTCGAATTATTGGGCTAGTTGAAGACGGGGTGCCAATTCGAGCAATAGCGACGATTCTAACTATAAATAAAAACACAGTTTTAAAAATAAAGAGAACATGGGAGCAGGAGAGAAGTATTGAACCACTACACCCAATTGGAATAAATAGAATATCGAGTGATCAAGAGGATGCTAATCTGGTGGAGTTCCTTACAGAAAACCCTTTTGAAACGGTGAAAACTGCTTCAACACAAATAGGGTTTCCTAGATCTCTTTCAACAGTTTCTCGTTGAATTAAAGCTTCCAATATTAGACATCGTGTGGCCGCAAAAAATGCTTCTTAATGTTGAACACAAGCAGGCAAACGGTGATATTTGCGCTTAACAATATATATCGGGGTCTGGACTACTGGCATCAAGTTATTTTTACGGACGAAAAGGTATTTCAATCTTCTCGTAATGGGCAAATTAAACTTTATCGACTCAGAAATTCTAGATTTGACGAAATATGTTGTACCTACAGATAGATCAGGAAGATTTTCCGTAAATGTTTGGGGATGGATCAGTGTGCAGGGACTGGGAATTTGTTGCATTGTTGAAGAACGCTTTACAGCCTTCGTTTATAGAAACATTTTAGAAAATGTTATGCTGCCATCAGTGCGCCAATTTTTTGAGTACAATAATTTTATATTTCAGCAGGGCACTTATCCGATTTATACGGCAATAATTGTCAGAAACTGGTTTGGGGAACATAACATTAACGTTATGAACTGGCCCACCAAAAGCCCGGATTTAAATTTGATTGAAAACATTTGGCGGATAATGGTTAAAGAAATGAATAAAAGGAATTTTAGACCCGAAAACAGAGGGGAGTTAGTAGATGACATTCGGGAAACCTGGCACAGTTTGAACGAGATTCTGAATTTGCTTAGAAACTTATATGATTCAATGCCCCGTCGACTTAAAGAAGTCATACAAAGAGATATTAACTTTTGTAATCAGTAAAAAAAAATATTAACTTTTGTAATCATTATATATTTAGTTAGCTTCAATTGCCCTTCTGTTAATAAAATTATGTTCGTTTATTTTTTGTCACCTTAATATAGGACTTGGATAAAGGTGTTCTTAAAAACAACAAGAATTTTATTTTCACAGATAATGTCAAAAATATACGGCCCTAATCAAGGTGCATTATATTTTGGATATTTCGCATCTTCAACGACCCCGTATGCTTCATAAACTGTCCCCTCAACCCTCAACAAAGCTTCTATAAAACGAATTCGATTGTCCCATGCCCAAATGAAATTTCGTTCATAACAGGCATGTTTACACGATAAAAATTTTGTCCTACAGAATTCTGAAATTAACTGTACGTACCTACACAACTTGTCAGTGAAGGAAATTTGATGAAATGCAAATTTTACATGAGAGACTGCTTTTTATCCAATTATGTTGATGAAAGTCAGCATCTGAAAAGCTGGCAGGGTTTGAAACAAATTTCTTATGTAGTATTTTGCTGAAAACTGATAAATAAAGGTAATTTATTTCTCTAAAACAAATAAATTTTTAACTTTTTGGTCACCCGTTATAAAAAACATTTTTTTTTCAACGGTGATCATATTTCTTTAACAAGCAATATATTTTCTCAAGAATGACTTTTCGTCAAAAATGCAATTGTTGGTCCATACTGTATATACAGGGTGTCTTAAATAGCGTATGCCATTAATGCTCTCTCTGAAACGGTAAGTGCTACGAGGTCAGTTAAATTAGAGAAAAGTTGCTTTTTTGATACTCATTCAGGATCCGTCTACAATGTTGTCAAAGTCCTGTTCGTTTCTAAGATTTATGAAAAATGTCTAAACATATTTCGTCGATTATTACAAAAACAGTTAACTTTCGAGACACAGTTTAAATTCGAAAATGCTACAATATGGTGTCTTCATATTTTACCTACGGCGTTTCGTGTTCGGGCCACCACCATCAACTTAATTTTCTAAAATAGATACCTGGATTTTATATTTCAGATTTCAAGAGCTTCTGATGTCCCAAAACCAATGCCTTATTCGAAGAAATACTTTTTCCACTTTTTATTTAATGCCTACCAAAAATCTCATATTTTGTCTCTCTCTAACATATTATGTTCTTATGGAAAGTGCCAATAATATGAATTTTTCGAATAAGTGAGATACATCATTCGTTTTGGGATATCAGATGCTCTTAAAATCTGAAATAAAAATACAGGTCCGTATTTAAGAAAATTAAGTTGATGGTGGTGGGCCGAACACGAAACCCCAGAGGTAAAATTTGAAGACACCATGTTGTAGAGCGGAAAAAATATAAATCTTTTGAATTTAAGCTGTGTCTCGAAAATGAACAGTTTTTGTAATAATTGACGAAATATTTCTCCCAAAAAGAAATCAGTTGTTATAGGTCTTGCTGATCGACACTGTAAAACTATCAGATCCCGAATATAGGACAAACGCAATAAAGAAGGCTAAACATGCCCTAAAGCTTAACAATTATCCTGAAAAAAGAATTATCAACATTTTTAAGAAACGTATCAATATATTTTATAACCAACTTCAAAACACCAATCATTCTAAAACCCAAAAGAAAAATAATTACCTTACATTGCCACACATACCAGAGTTCTATGAGAAATTTAAATATATGTATTTTCAAACAATATAATATCACAGTTGCCCACCAGGCAGGGACTAAATCTTTTAAAAAGCAGTTTTAGTAGACTTAAATCTAAAATTGCTAAAGAGAAAAAAGTCAATTAGTTTCCGAAATACCATGCAAAAACTGTAGTGGAGTCTATATCGGCCAAACAAGCCAATATTTGAAAAATCGGATCAACGGACATAAATATGACAAAAAAAAATAAAACCGCTCTCACGCTTCATTCTCCGAAAAAAAACATTCGTTTGATTTCGAAAATTTGAATATTCTAAAGATCGAAAATCACTTAAAAAACGAGAAATTCACGAAATGATAGAAATTTACAAAAGCAAAAACGCAGTCAGTTCAAAAACTGACACAGGACAATTAAGTAAGATTTACTGCATCATAATTAAATAATTGTCTTTCGTTCTGTAAACCACACTAGTAATATAAACTATTGACGTTATTCCGAATACGTAAAAAGCTTAAATTGCAAAGAATAAAAAAGGTCATCCTGTTATCATTTTAATTCCTAAGCGGTAATTTTTTCTCACGCAAAACATGTCGATTCGTTCTCCTTAAAGAAACAATAATATTTTTGATTTTGCCTGAATTTGCCGCTTAAAATACAACACGATTACATGACA
>JAEQML010084835.1:0-10012 GCA_016904865.1 Pissodes strobi | reverse complement strand
TATTTTGTTTACTTACTGAAAGATCTGCTTTAGGGCAACCAATAACATTTTCGTTGGTAAATTGCACTTGTCATTTGTATGAACAATGATGGTTGAGGGGGTTGTAGCCATTATATTAGTTATACTGACTGATGATACTGTTAAATAAGTATTTAATAAGCACTAGATTCTCCTTTTTATATTATTGCATTAAATGATATGCAGCAGCAGATATTGTAACACTCTAGAAAAAATTCAATCGATACAGTAAAAGCATTATGACTAACAATTAAATATAGTTACATAACGGTGTAATTATCTATACATGTTTTAAAACGTGGAAAATACGACAAATTAGAATGGAAAAACAAGTTCAAACGAAAGGTATTGCGTATGTACATACGTGTATATTACTTTTAGAAATAATACATGTATTTTAAAAAATTATTTTCGAAAAAAACACGTGCATTTGCAGACATAACAAAAATAAATGATTAGATTTTAGTATAAAATAGTCTTATGGGCTAAAATAGGTATCATTTATGATTCAGTCATTTCTGAAATAACAGTCTAATATTAAGTCATTATGAGTAATAATCAAGAAACAATTGAAAGTGCTAGTACTAGTTATTCTAGCCAGAGTAGCAGTGTTAATTTGCAAACACTAGATGGTTTAGCCAAATCTGTTTTGAATAAAAATGAGCGGGTAAGTCGTTTAATTAAGAAAAAAGATGAATATTTATTTTGGTATAATTATCTGAGCAAAACAATTAAACTAATTCAAATTTGTCAACGAGATAGATCAAAATGTATTCGAAATTTTGCAAAAATAGAATCCAGTTTAGCAATACTTAAACATTACAAAGAAATTTTAAAAAATGACACGTAGAAAATTCAGTAAATCTTTAAAATATAAAAAAATTTAGTGTGGCAAGATAGACTCGTGTTTCCAGGGGCGAATTAAAACTGGCATTATTACAAATTTAAATATTAAAGAACCGCGATTTTTTCCAAATAAAGCATATAAAAGTTTTTCTATTCACATTAAGAAGACATTCAAGAGATCTCTCTTAAAAGTTAATGGTATTTTCTCAGCAATTTTCGTTAAGCCACAAAATTTAGAAACAGATATAAAACATTTTGTTACAAAAAATGAAATAATTGATAAAAATACTGACTTAAAAAATTGGTATACTAATAATTTAAAAAAACAAAATTCTAACAAAATTAGAAGAATTTCAAGAAAGAGACTCTGGATATGCTCTATATGAAATTCTACATTTAAAAATATATATGAATACTTTTACGCAGATAACTTGTGGTCTATCCACATACATTGATCTACCTAAATTTTTTAAAAATAAAAAAGCTGTACTTAATATTCAAAATCATGAAAATTTCTGTTTTCTATGGTCCATTACCTCAGCCTTACATCCTGTTATTGATACAAATAAAAAAATCCTTGTCGTACTTCATCTTATCCTCATTTTAGTGAGATATTGAATTATGATGATATTGAATTTCCAATACAACTTAAAGATATTAAAAAATTTGAATAGTTAAACAATTTATCTATAAACGTTTTTATAATTAAAAATAAAACGATATTACCTTTATGTTTAGTAAACTAAATTTTTCGCCAAGGATAAATTTATTAATGATTTCTGGTGATGATAATATCATTGAAAAAATACTAAGAAAAAACCATATCATTTTGCTCTTATTACAAATTTATCACGTTTAGTAAATAAACAAATGGGTAATATAACTAATAAAAAATGGATTTGTGAACGATGTTTAAATCATTTTAAATTTAAAGAAAATCTTGATAAGCATTTTGTTCAGTGTAGAACCATGAATGAAACAAAAATAATGCCATCTAAAAATGAAAATATTTTAAAATTTGCAAATTTTAGATTCAAGGAAAAAGTCCCTTTTGTTATTTACGCTGACATAGAAAGTATTTTAAATAAGAACTATTGTAGTCAATCATTTAGTATAAATCAAAATACGATGGCTTGTCAAAAACATCAAGCTTTTAGCATTGCATATTATTTAAAATGTACCTATGATGATTCTCTATCAAATTTTCGATTATATACTGGCATTAATTATCAAGAACTTGAAAATATTGCCAATCAATTTAAAAACATTTTAAATAATATTGTACCGATGAGACTATTTACGAAACAAGATCATATCAATTTTAATTAATTAATTAATTAACACATTGTCACATCTGCACAAAGCCATTTTTAAATGATAGTAATAATGCTATTCAACAAACAGTTAGAGACCATTGTCATTTTACTGGCAACTATAGAGACGCTGCCCATTCAACTTGTAATCTAAATTATAAAGATGAACATATGATTCCTATTTTAATGCACTGTCTAGCCAGTTACGATAGTCATTTCCTAATTAAAGCCCTTTGTACCGATATAGAAGGAAAAGTTACTGTCTTGCCGAATAATAAAGAAAAATATATTTCTTTTTCAAAATACATAGAAAATGCGAATATAAACTTTACATTTTTAGATTCCTTTAATTTCATGGCATCAAGCATTGATAAATTATCCTCCTATTTACCTGATAACAAAAAAAAACTATTACAAAAAGTCACTATAATAATACAAATCAGTTTCAATTGCTCGCGCGTAAAGGTGTTTTCCCATATGAATATTTAGACTGTTGGGAAAAGCTGTTAGATAATTGTTTACCTTCAAAACAGGAATTTTTTAATTCAATTAAAAATGAAAATATTTCGCAAATTGACTACGATCATGCTTGTGCAGTATGGAAACCTTTAATATTCAAAATTTACAAGAATATGCTGAATTATATCTTAAAACAGATGTCCTTCTTTTGGCAGATATTTTTGAAAATTTTCGAGAAACATGTCTTGCAACATACAAATTAGATCCACTGTGGATGTATACTAGTCCGGGCTTGGCATATCAAATTGTATTATCACGAGGTGTTGAATTAGAATTATTAACCGATATCGATAAACTTTTATTTATTGAAAGTGGCATACGGGGAGGAATATCCCAACGCTCAAATCGATATGGTAAGGCTAATAATAAATACATGAACACGTTGTATGATGCACAAAAGCCCTCATCATATCTTATGAATTTGTATGGGGCTGCAATGAGTTTACCATTACCGCAATTTTGAATGGATAAATGATATTTATAATGAAAATTTAAATGTGATAAATATTTCTGATGATGGTCCTATTGGTTATATTTTCGAAATCAATCTACATTATCCTAAAGAACTTTTTGAAATACATAAGGATTTACCGCTTTGTCCTGAACATGTGTCCGCCAGGAAGAAAATCAAAAAATTCCAAAATTATTAACAAAGTTTTATGAGAAAAAAAAATATGTTATTTATTATCGAAATTTGAAACAAGCATTAAATTTGGATCTAAAAATTACCAAAATACAAGTATTCACATTTAAACAATCTTGTTGGCTGAAAAGTTATATTGACTTAAACACGAAATTAAGGCAACAGAGCAAAAATGATTTTGAAATTTTTTTTAAACTACTTATCAATTCTTTTTTTGGCAAAATAATAGAGAACGTGCGTAAACATAAAGATATTAAAATAGTTAATAGATAGCCGGGTCGATACGGAGCAAATTATTACATTTCAAAATCAAATTTTCAGTTGTCTAAGAATTTCAGATGATATGGTTATTATAGAAATGTCTCGATTAGAAATTAAAATGAATAAACCTATATATGCAGGCTTTAGTATATTAGATTTATCCAAAATTTTCTTATACGATTTTTATTACAATTATATAAAAGATAAGTTTGGTTCCAACGTAACGCTTTTATACACAGATACAGATTCATTAATATACCAATTTTATGTTGATGATATTTATAAAAATATAAAAGTTGATATTCATAGATATACGTCTGATTATCTAGAAAATAATGTGTATAAAATGCCTTTAAAAAACAAAAAAGTTCTTGGCCTAATGAAAGACGAAAACAATGGGACCATTATGACTGAATTTATTGGCATCAGATCGAAAATGTATTCGCTGAAAGTACTTAAAAGTTCATCTGATTTAAATTTTAAATAATCAAGGAGTTGATCAAAAAGAAATTGATACGTTTATTCTAAATTATGGTGTGACAAAAAAGGTAAAAGGCATAACTAGAGCCATTAAAGGTATAACATTTGATGACTATTATCAATGTTTGTTTAATAATACCACTATGCTTGTAAATCAAAAACTCATTAAGTCCAAACATCTTAACGTATACACAGTTGATCAAAAAAAATTGCTTTAAGCCCACACCATAACAAAAGAATTATTAATCATACACATACGACTACCTTGCCATGAGGATATTCTTAATTGCTTACCAATAAAAAAAATATTTCATCTTTTTTTATAATTAAATGACCATAATCTGCTCTCATTTAACATAACAAAGGAAAAAATCTGAAATGCAGGTAAACAATTTTATTTCTTTTTAATGAAAATATTTCACTATCAATTTAACAAAAAACATAATTTAACCTAATACATTTTTTGTTGCAGATTAAATGTATCAAAAATAATCCTGATGCCGTAGAACCAAAGAAACAAACTGAGAAGGCTGCAGGTTATAACTTGCATTGCATCGAAAATTGCATTATTAATGCATCATCAAGAAAATCAATAAATACTGGAATCTGCATCGAACTTCCCGAGAATCATTATGCAAAAATCCATTCAAGATCTGTGATAAGTCTATGGAATGGTACTAAAATTGGAGCGGGCTTCATAGATCAAGATTACAGAGGCGAAATAAAAATTATATTATATAATCATTCTAATGTACCAGTTGAAATTAAGAAAGGCGACAGAATTGCGCAATTGATTATTAAAAAATCAATTAATAGTAAATTTGTGTTAACTACCAATCTTAGCACAACACATTTCTTTGCGAAAATATTCTCGAAAATTTTGAATCTTCTTCCTCACAAAAACCCTATTCGCATTCGAATATTAATTTGACTTACTTCAATTGCATTTGATGTTGGATAAGGCTCGTAATAAATAAAAGAAATTGGAATCCCTTTCAATATGGAGATGGATAAATAACAAGCCGCGCTCTTAAAACCAAGCTTGGCCTAAAGAGCGATAGATATAAAATTAATGTAATGTAACGTACATAAATTCAAGATGTTATATTGCAGCAAGCCCTGTACAAAGGGTTTTGGATCATCAGGACACAATTAAAATAAATATGTAATTAGCCGAAAGTTGGTTTTTATTTATCGACACACACACCTATAGATATATTATTAAATAAAATTGCATTCTCTTAGAAAACCACTTCACAACACATAAAATTACTTATCTTATAAATAAAAATATTTTATTTTGATCTATTAATACACGTGCATAACATGCTATTTCTTTAATTGAAATTCCATGACAAATTAGTCTTAATTGCGCATAAATTAAAAGCAAGGAACTAATAATAATTAACATTCCATTTTCATGGTCAATTGCAAGCCGCCTATATTTTCCCATGAATTTAAAACAAAACAATAATTAAAGATGATGCATTTTATTTCACTTTGATATAATTATGGTGACTTTATATTTTATTACGTATTATGTTTTCTAAATTATTTTAAAAACCCCGAATTTAAATTAGGTCTAAAATAAATTAGGGGAGCGGCGGTGACGGATGGTCCACTCTAGTCTAAATTAAATAGATCATTCTTTAGCCAAAATTTGACCGATCAAAATTTGGCCTAGTCTAAATTATTTAATTTATTTTTGCCGAAATATCGCCTAAATGTTATTTCTTAGAACTAATAATTATATTATGATAATTATGAAGTGTGTCACTTATTCGATTTTTTTTTTCTGTCAAAAGGGCCCTACAGAATGATGATGTCATTCTTTTAGGCGAGGTTAGGCACGTTGACGATGTCACTTCTTCGAAATGATGATCTTAAGGACATCTACTTCTTCGGATCAAGCCTCTGGTTCTTCCAAGGTCAATGTTGAAGACCTAGCGATGTCTTCAGACCCGGATGGACACATTCAATCGAGTGTGATGGTCCAGTCCCTCATATACTACTTCAGTATTCTGATGATTTTACATTAAAAGTGCTTCATGAGTTCGAACAAAGTCGATTAAAATTTCATCTTGTTCTCATCATCTTGTTCCTAAAGATTATTGTTAAAACGGTAGAATCGCTACACTGGAGTACCGTCAAAAATGGTGCTATCCCAACCTACAGAGCGACCGTTGCAGAAAATACAGTGCCGTATTTTTTGCGCCGAAAGCCTTGGAGGAACACCCTTCGATCTGCATGTACATACACGCTTTTTTGCGACGAAACTCGGCGTCAAATTACGGCCGGTCGTTTGCGATACCGCTTTAAGCTTAAGATATCATGTATAGAGTGTAGAGCTTTAGTTTCCTCGGAAACGGGGCCGTCTTTTAACGACCGTCAAAATACGGAGATAAAGTCTGGCTTGTGTGCCCCGATAAAAAATCAATATCTGTATTGCCAACACAGTTACCAATGGACATTCTACTGCGGTACTGTTGCAATTCTGGCAGCTTTTTAACTATTTTGGCAATTAAAGCAAAAAAAAATCGTTAACGTCTTGTTCAGGTCGAATTACTGGTTCTCGATTTTTTAATGCAATTTCTTGGAGAAGTTTCATTCTCTCGCCCGAATTTTTAGATTTAGAGTTTGGATATTTTGGTTTGAGGGATGGTCCGGATGGTGTATTATTTAAATCGCACGGCGTTGTAGAAACTTCCTCAGAGCTACCAAGACTACTTCGACTCTCATCGCTTATCTGAAAGCCTTCCTCTTCTTCGGTTATGTTGGGAGCCATATTAGAAGAATTCCCATTGATGTTATTTTCTTCAGCGACGCATTAGCAGGAATGTTGGTAATAGTACTAAAAATTATTTACAATTAGGAAGTTTCCTGCAAAATTAAACTGATTATTTTTTATTGCAAACTATAGAACAGTGAACAAAATTGACACGAATTTTTTTTATTTCCACTAAAGATGATTATTACGAGAGCTATGCCAGTTTTTGGTTTTGAATATATAGATATCTTAAGCATAGTGTGACGTAACAATTCATGTGTATTGTGACGTCATAAGCACATTTCAAGGCGTTGTATCTACCTCATTTTTCAACTTATGGAAAAAAGAAAAACACGTGTCAACTTATGTTTCATGGGCTATCGAAATCAGCAATAAAAAAAAATTGGTGAAACTTCCTCACTGTAGGCATTTTATCTCACATGCTGGAAAGTAATTTTTTATTTACCTGCTTTTGCCTGAGGGGCAACTATCTAAAAAGATTAATTGTTTCATTCGCTTCTTGCCTGTTTCGCCTACAGAACCAGTACCGGGGTTTCCCCTTTTCCTGATGTAATAATCTCTTACTATGACCATTTTCTTTAGAAATAGTTGTTCAACCGGGCCTGTGGAGAGGTGATGCCCCCAGTGGCTGGCACCAAAAACAGTTTTAATGAACGAAAACACATGGAATATTTTCCCTACATACGAATGGGAAGGGGTATAAAGGGGAATACACAATTATATTCGCTGAGCCGTAGAATTATCAAGAAATGAAACTCAGCCATGCCAAGGCCAGGCCGCAAGAACCGGTTTTATCAGTTTATTTTTATATAGAATTAAATTTCCATAATATGGATAATCTTGGAACTTTTCAATTATTGAAGTTATTGTATTATTTGGGAAAATGGTTTTTAGCATCTGATTTTTGTGATCAATTTACTAGTTTCTATTATTCGTATAATTGAATTGATGCAGTAATTGAAGAAAATAGATAGACATTTACGAAGGTTTAAAAAAAATTGCCTACTTATGTCATTGAAAAAGGGGAAATAATAAACAATAATAAAATCCTATTTGATAAATGTGAAACGTTTGAATTGAAATAAGTACAATTTTACAATATAAACTGGATATTTTTAACGCATTCACAATAAGGAACAATAAAAAATATTATTAAACTATAGAAAAATTATATTTATAAAAGTCGATTATACGTTTCTTATTAGTGAAAAAAGTAAAAAATGATAATTTTTATATATACAATGGATATAGATAGATGTAGATAAAAAAATAAATTTAGTGCCAATAGTATATTTTCTGTATTTTTTTTAGAAACAAGCCAATTAAATTTTATTGCTTAATGCACCAGAAAGATATACATATATCAAATTATTGAATAAAAAGACCCGTCTTTTGGAGATTAATAATAGAATTCAATATTTTTATCTTATTAAATTTAATTATTTTTGCAAAGGAGGGGGAGATAAGAAATAAGGTGTTTAAAAATTAAAATCAAAACTGTTACCACTTTAGATACGTTTTTATTTAATATGACTTCAGCATTAATTTATGTATCGGTACATATAATATCATTCCAGGTTAACAGACAATGTTAAAAAATTTGAATCGCTATTCGCTTGCAGACATTATTATCATTATTACTATTACATAATTAACAAGCAAATTAAAATAATATAAATGCACTCTTCAAAATATATAGTGTAGGTTATTCGCTATAATCAAATTATATAATTTTGGAAAAATTAGGATTTAGGATAGTGAAACATCCGAGTAAAACTATATTTAGTCAAAAATAAAACAACCTGCTTCAATTAACAAAACACATCGACATATACAACTTTTATCACTAAAGAGCAATCATATAAGATAAAAAATAAGCATCCGAGGGAGTAGTTTGCTGTTCCGGGTTTGATCCATCCTTTATTTTCAATTGATCACTTTACTTGCATTATTTGCGATTGAAATGATTCATTTATTTTATCTTAGATGCCAAATTTTTTCACATCAAAGTTTTGTATTATTGCCTATCAAACTTGTAAAGTAGGTATACGTGTTCTTAAAATAATTTTCTTGTGCATATAAGTTACAATATTAATCAGCAGTTAAGGGATTTTGAAACCATAATTAATTTTGCTATTTTTCAATCAGAAGTTGCGAATATAGCTATTATGATAAAAACTGACGTATCAAGAGATTAGATCGACTACAACTCCATAAATAAGTACTTATAAATATAACTTAAACATCGAAAAATAATTGGACTACATTAACCAAGATACAACCTAAAAGCATCACCAGTCAATAAGACTCGACAAATAAATTAAGATTAATGTTTTATCCTTATTTAAATATAAGATGATTCACAGATCTCATTTATATTATTTAAAAATGTATATATGTATATATATAATTAAGATTTTCAAATCACAATATTGCTTTCCTGCCAAACAACACTTCTTCATTAAAAATATTTTTTATTTCTCATTCAAAAGAAAAATATTGCTTTTACAGTGTATAAAATTCTTAATTTTAGTAAATTGCAAAAGCACAATTATTCTATATACATTTAAAGTTTTATGTTTCAGTTAAAAAAGATTTGCAAACTTTTTCAAATACTAAGTAACTAAAAATAACTCTTGGATTTTGTTTTGACTCAGTGAAGTGATTAGTGAATAAAAAATTATAACGTCAATTCGAATTTTTATTATAACCAATATTTTTATCAAAAATTACTTTAATCCAAATATATAAGACAAATTTTTTGTTTGTTGGGCATAAAGACTGAAGTATACTCTGTATAAGAAAGGAGACCTTAGTATACTCTCCTTGTAATATTATCAAATTCCCCGACTGTCTCTTCTTAATTCAAATTCAAATTCACATTTTATTCAAAAACGGGATACAACACGGTAGTATAATAGTATATATAGTGTGCACTATGGATACCATCTGTGCGTGCACACTTAAAGTAGGTATATAAAAATATAGACAGAAAATGGTACTAAAGAAAGAAAAAGTGCATATACCCAAGTAAGAACAATTTAAAGTAAGAATATCAATTTACAAGTTATATCTATACTAAACCTAAATTATATTGTGAACTAATTAAAATCATTAATTAAATATCACCCTGTCGCAAGTTTG
>JAEQML010084834.1:0-10013 GCA_016904865.1 Pissodes strobi | reverse complement strand
TGTTTAGGCCCCTAAATTTTGTGCCAAAACTTTCGGGACATACGTTATACTTAAAGGCGAAAGATGGCTCTGTGATTTGGCTTTTCTAACAGATTTGACCAGCCATTTGAATACCATTAACCTGGAGCTACAAGGGAAAGATAAAACCATTATCGACTTGATTAGCGCAATAAATTCATTTAAATGTAAATTGCAGCTACTGCTCAGTCAACTAAATAAAAACGATCTGAAAAATTTTCCGGCATTAAAAGCAAGAACTGCATCAAATTATGAGAAGTACGAAGCAGAATTGAGAAATATTCTCGGAGAGTTTGAAAGGCGTTTTTCCGATTTTAAAAAACTGACGCCTATCGTCACTTTTATGACTTATCCATTTTCTTGTCAGGATGTTGAAACAACTGCTTCTGAAATAGCAAATACCTTCGATTTAGATGTGCCTACTATCGAAAGCGAGGTACTGCAGATCATTTCAGATATACATCTCAAAGCCATAGCAACAGATACAAACTTTTGGTCTTTTTTACCAGCAGAAAAATATCCATGTTTAAAACAAATCGCTATGCAGTTAACAGCATTTTTTGGGTCAACCTATTTGTGCGAATCTGCGTTTTCCGAAATGAAAGTAATAAAGTCAAAATACCGAAATCGGCTAACTGACGAACATCTGTCTTCATGCTTGCGTTTAACACTCAGTAAATACGTGCCATCCTATGAGAAGTACGCAGAAGACATGCAGTGCCATGCATCGACATCTAAAGACTAAGTTACATTTAAAAATAATAAAGTAAGTTTCTTTGTATTATAATTATACAAATTATACGTAATAAATCCTTGTTAATAAAAGGTGTATTTTTTCCCTGCCTAGTCGATCGCTTGCCATCCAAGTTTTTTGCTGTAGATCGCCAATAGTATAAGTTTGAGCATCCCTGACCTAGAACATTGCTTTACAAGAACTCCTTTGTCTGGCGCACTGCATCACTGTGGAACTCACTCCCAGGACATCTGTTTCCCACTAATTACAATCTACAACTATTCAAGAACCGTGTCAATCAACATCTTCGCACACACACCGCTCGTCGAGCGCCATAGGATCTCCCTTTAGTGTGTGTGCCATTGCCATAAAAAAAAACAAAAAAAAAGTCTATATGGTGGATGCTCAGAAAGGGGCGGCTGATAGCTTGGGGCCTAGGGCGGCCGAGACTGCAAATCCGCCACTGAAACTGAAGGGTACTGTTATACACTATTGTAGGCGAATATCGCATGAATTCATCTACATTGCTAGGTAGTAACAGCAGAAAACAATTTTTAAATACTAGTAAAGCTCACGCCATTTTGACTATGAGAGAACGCTTCTTTATTTACAAACGATTAATTATGTACCTAGCTAAGTAATATAACAAATACGTAACTTACCTTGAAATGAGGGCACAAATGACCCAAGTCCCACTTAATTAATGTATTTTCCATCACAAATACTAAAAAAAATAGCGACCTTGGGCGGATACACTCTATAAAATCTTCCTATAGGACGGCAGCAGAAATGAAACTGAACTGCACGAGGAGCGTAGTGCGTCGACGCGGCAGCGCAACTGCTACGAGTTGAACGAGACTCGGATGAAGTAATAATATTTGGTCCAATATTCACAATCTTTAATTTAAAGCAACCCTTATTTGTTTTAAATAATGGAGAAGTTTCGTATCTGTAAAGGTTTAAAGCGAATAAATATGTGTTTAATATGGAAAAAAGTCTTGCTACAAGGCAAAGAAATATCCAAGAAAAATCAAACACGCCCAATTATTTAAATTAAAGAAATTTTGTTTAATCTAAGTAATTTTTATTTAAAGCAAATAAATAAAAAGCAAAGAAATATTTATTAAGGTTTTTTTTCCACATTTTTATCAGTGTAATATTATCAAAAAGATAATAGAATTACGAACTTACCCACACTCTCGCGTACAGTTATTTTGACTGCTCCCATATACTTTTTAAATATAAGGTCTATTCTTCGATTTTGTAGTGAGGCTTTTCTTTAACTTCGCAAATGATAATGCACAGTGAATATGGTTCGAAGAAGCTTCATGCCTACTACAACCTCTTGTCACATTCCCAAAAATGTTAAATCCGTCATTATTCCAAACGCTCGATTTTCCACCTACACTTAAACAGGGCATAGTGGCATACAAAATAGTTTCTTTAAATAAACACTTCCATACAACCAATTATAATCAGAATACTCAGATCAGATTTCGAAACCTACGAACGAAAATTCTCTCGATTTTACTACTTGTTTTTCTATTTGAAGGAAAGGCTTAGGTCCCTCCGTATTTAAAAAGTCTCTTTTATCATCGTTTTCAACCTGGAAAATGGTGTTTCTAACAAGATGCAGATCGGATCATACAATGGAAACATTTCGTAAAACGTTTCGTAAAACAATGCGCGACAACGACGCCGACGTGATGCAAATTTGCTTCCGAACGACTGTGAACTGAATTTAATATTAACATAAGAACCTGTCGGAGTCGCATTATCGGGCTGCTTCCGTTCTATAAATAGCTCACGTATTTAGCATGTCTACTTCGTCCGTTGCCATAGCAACCATCGTAAATAAATCTGTATATTGCAGTGCAATTATTGATCTTGTTGTTTGCGATTCCCACGTGTTTCGTGACTGTATTGAGTGTCGAAAACCGCCCGCACCGGCCGATCTTATGACAAGTTATTCAGCGCGCTACGTTTTATAGTTAATTATCTTTTATGAGTATTATCGCACTAATTTTGATTAGAAATTTATATTATGAAAATTTGTATTTTTAAGAAATGTAATTTGAGAAATTGCACTAATTTTGATTAGAAATTTAGATTGTAAAAATTTTATTTAATTAAAAATATTTTTACTTTAAAGTAATGAAATTTTAGAAATTGTAGGTGAAGCGGCGCTTCACCTGCGTCCAATGACGAGCCGCCACTGCTAAGTACTAAGGTAAACATGTGTAGTTCCCATAAAAAAAGGGGATGGTTATTCTTTGAATAAAGAATACTTATTTTGCTTATGTTGGGAGTTTTACTGCTAACTGGAGTGGCTTCCCAGTATTTTTATTGAAAATACATTTTAACATCTATTACCAACATTCTAGATTTCGAAATTCACTAGACTAAATAATCTTCAGTAATCTTTCTTTATTATTATTTTTTTCTTATTTGGTTTCATAATACTTTTATTAACTTTCCGAACATTCTTTTGTTTTTTTTCTTATTTTGTTTTATAATACTTTTATTACCTTTCCGAATTTTTTTTACGTTTTCATCAATTTTTTCCAATTTTTTCAATTTTTTTTATAATGCATTTTGTTCTTCTCATTTTTTGCCATCGCCGACCTTGTAGCTTTTTTTACCGAAAACCGCGTTTCTCTTTTTTTTTATTATTATTATTTTCTTATTTTGTTTTATAATACTTTTTTCCCAACCTTTCGATAATTTTTGGGTATCTAAGGAGGTTGCAGAAATATCGGCAAAAACCTTTTTTTCCCAAAATCCCCCCTTAAATTAGAGCACTGGTCAAAGGTAGCCCCCGTATATAAAAATATAAAAATTTCGACCCTGTCGCTCTTCCCGTTCTCCCGAAATTAATTATTTTATTTTTTGTTTTCTTCTCTCCCCACGTCTGGCCGAACAGGTACAGGGGCGGAATTTCAGTTTTCGTTCAGGACCCTCATTTTACCCCGGCTACATGTCCTGAAAATTTCAACCCACTAGCTATACTGGAACATGCTTAATTAAAGGGGCGTTTCACTCTGATCAGCATTTTTTCTGGCTTTACTAACCCTCGCTAAAGAAATTTCACTTCAAAAATATTTTTGTTAAAAAAAATACTTTTTTAAAATATAGGGGCGGCATTTTTATGTTTGCACAAAGGCGGCAGAGGTCCTAAGAACGGCCCTGCAAATTTAGAAGCAGGAGAGAATAAGTGATAATTTAAAAAAACAATTAAATGTTTAGAAGCTCATTACAAAAGAAATGCAACGAATATCAGGCGATATCTTCTCTCCGAGTTAAATATTGGAAAATGAAAAGAATGTATAATCGCGAGGTAGAAACTGATAATCTAAAAGTTAAAATATCCTTAAGACATCTTACAATTTGGGGTTTGGAACGCCACGAACGGATCTATGTTCAACATAACACAGGCGTTAGACAACAAGAGTATCGCGGTGTGTGTGTTCTTAGATATTTTGGGAGCATTCAATAATGCATTACCAAACTCCTTATACACATCATTAGCTGAAAGAGAAGTTGAACCACAGATAAGGTACTGGATCCGTAGTATGTTGAACTGCAGCGTGGCCACAACAACCCTACAGGGGGAGGGCTACAGATTCAGGGGTGATAGGAGATGTCCGCAGGGTGGGGTTTTGTCGCCTCTTCTGTGGTTTCTCTTGATGTGTGCTAGCGGTCGTCTCGCTGTGGGATGTGGAGGTGCAGGCACACGCGGATGATCTAGTAATACTTATAAGAAGTAACTCGCAAAGAACTATCTCAGAGGCTCCTCAAGAGGTGCTAACCGTGGTCTATGACAGGTGTGAAAGGGAATAACTATCTGTGAATCCGCCAAAACATTTATAGTACCGTTCACAGGGAAGAAAAGGCTGGACAACTTTAGAGCACCTTCACTCAAAGGTGAAACTATCCCATTTGCGAATACATTGAAGTATTTGGGACTGCATAAAACACTTAACTGGAATGCACATCTGAATAAAATTGCTGCAAGAGCGAAACTGTCATTATGGACTTGCAGGCGCATTTGCGGCAATTAAGTGGCATACATCCCAAACAAATGCACTGGCTATATATTGCGGTCGTAAGACCAATGATATCATATGAAGCAGTAGCTTGGTACTCTGAAAGCCAACAGGGCTCCGTGAGCATCAAATTTTCCACCTTACAAAGAGAAGCGTGTCCGGCAATTAGTGCAATGTAGTGCCGCCTTCGGCACTACACCCACGGCAGCGCCAGTGTCTTCTAAATCTGTTACCTCTCCAAATAATGGAGAGGAAGCCAGATGGGCTACGTATAGATTGACGAAGACGGAGATCAACAATCAGCAAGCGATTATAATGGTGCCCAACAAGCTGAAAAACGCTTATGAGCCGGACAGTGTGTTGTGTCTACCATCAGATGTTATGTGAGTACCAAAATTAACTATTACCTATGACGTCCTCCTACTAGAGAGGAACGAATGGGCAAAAGATTCCGAATATCTGAGAACAACAGAAAATGATTCACTGACGGCTCCAAGACCAATGATGGTACGGGAGCCGCTGCATGGAACGAAAATTGTGAGGTTGAGCTTAAGTGATCCCTAGGCAAACATGCAACCATTTTCATGCTGAAGTTAAAGTCATTGATATGACTGCACAGTGGCCCATCGATAGAAACTGTGAAGGCAAGTCAATCAAAATACTCTCTGAGAATCAAGCGGCTTTAAAAGCTCTTGAATCTGGCCGTTGTTCATACAAGGCAGTATGGAACTGCCAGGAACTACTCATCAAACTAGGCAGAGAAAATAAACTTGCACTAATCTGGATACCTGGACAGGCAGAATATGAAGGCAACGAAAGAGCTGATTTGAAATTATCCACCCTAGAAAGCTATTCGATTTCATGAAAAGGATCGAGCCTCTGGCCTAGTGGAAACTACAGATGTGAGCCACAATAGACCAAGAGTTAAAGTGGAGGGCCCCCTTTGGGCCCACTCACTCTTACCAATACAAATGTTCAACATGTTTGTCTTTGGATAAGCAAATTAAAGTTAACTAAAAACTCGATGAAAAGAAATAACTTGTAGTCGATAAACGCGTCCATAAGCTAAAGGTAAATCCTTTTTACTCACTTCTGCGAGAGACTAGAGACGATTTAACTACAATCAATTTTGATCGTCAAAAAAAAATCAAGTATTACCAAAAGTACCAGATCAGAGTGCATACTATAGTCTACAGCTGTATTTCTATAACCTTTGCTTTGTACAAGAAACATCAAAGGATAAGCAAATGAAAGAAATACTGGAAAAATTTACCAAATGGAGATTGCTGATTTTGTTTCTATGCTTAGGGCGGAGTTAGAGGTTCGAGGATCGTGGTTCAGAACCCACGGTTGGTTCAGCTCAGATTAACGCAGTGATGCAGCAATAAGTTAACTCCATAAACAAAGCGAAAATAATCCAGGTACCCCCTGCCGGGAAATTTACCAACCTTTTCCAGTGGCGGATTTGCAGTCTAGGCCGCCCTAGGCCCCAAGCTATCAGCCGCCCCTTTCTCAGCAACCACCATATAGACTTTTTTGTTTTTTTTTATGGCAATGGCACACACAATAAAGGGAGATCCTATGGCGCTCGACGAGCGGTGTGTGTGCGAAGATGTCCTGGGAGAGTTCCACAGTGGTGCAGTGCGCCAGATAAAGGAGTTCTTGTAAAGCGATGTTCTAGGTGTTTCCAGTTGTACGACGAACCGGTGCGCTCTTGCCGTCTATCGTGACCGTCTGACAGGAGTTGCCAGGGGCGGGATTAGGCGGGTCAAATCCTGGGAACATGTGCCGTGAAAGTATCTGTAAAGCAGAGACATCTCAGCCACATATCTGCGGTGTTCCAGACTATCCAGATTTCGGGTCAACCCTGGGTCGCCGACGAGATGCACAGTTCTGTTCTGAATGGAATCCAGCAGCTTTAGGATGTGCTTTGGTGCGACAGCCCAGATATGTGAGCAATATTCTAAGCACGGTCTTATTTGCGCTTTGTAGAACAAAATCAATTGCTGCGGTGTATAGAGTTTTTTGTTGCGAAATAGCGCATTAAGCTTCTTGGAGGCTGATTTTGCGATGTTAGCAACGTGGTCATGCCAGGACATATTGCCGTTGACCGAGACACCCAGCAGTCCGATTGATGAGGATGAAGGAATGGTCGATCCCGCCATCTAAAGAGGGAGACAAGGGTACTGTCATCTGCAAAACTATAAACAGGATTATTCGTTTCGGTCAGCAGGTAAGTCATTGATAATCGATGAGGAACAGAGTTGGTGAAAGTATTGCGCCCTGAGGCACGCCCACGTTGATGGTGAATGTGTCTGAGGTATGTCCATCAACTGCAACGTGCAGAGATCGGTTCTTAAGGAAACTGGCAAGCCACCTGCAGAGAGAGGCTGGCAGTCCGAAAGACGGCAGCTTGTTGAGCAGTCAGTCATGCCAAACTCTGTCGAATGCCTTTGAAATATCAAACGCAATCGCTCGAGACTCTCCGTAGTTCTCAATTGCCCTTCTCCATATATGAGTGACATAGGCCAATATATCTCCTGTCGATCTCTCTTTGCGAAAGCCGTATTGATTATCGCTGATTATTCTGTTGTTCTCGAGGTACTTGAGTAGTTGCTGATTGACTACACGTTCCATGACTTTGGGGATTATTGGAAGCAAGGCAATTGGGCGATAGTTTGAGGGCGTGGTTTTCTTGCTTTTTTTTAGAACAGGTTGCACTCGAGGGACTTTCCAAGAGGATGGGTAAAACCCTTTTCCGTAAGACAGAGAAAAAAGCCTGGAAAAACGGGTGTTAGTTCGTTGGCGCAGTTCTTTAACACGATGGCAGGTATTCAGTCCGGTCCTGATGCCTTTTGCGTATCTAGTTCTTCAAGGATTTAGCGAATATCAAGGTGACGAAACTTGACTTCCATGGTAGTGTTGATGTTCGATATGGTGGGGAGAGTCTTGCCTTGGGGGACGTCTAAGGTAGAGTGGGATGAAAACATTTTGGCGCGCATGTTTGCTTTTTCCTTGGCTTTAATCGCCGTGATGCCACGTTCGTCTGTCAAAGGTGGGAGAGACGTTTTTGTAAAGTTGTTACTTACTGCCTTTGCTACCGACCAGAAATTCCTGAAGCCACTGGGGCATTGCAAAAGTTTATTCCTGATCCTTTGACTGTGTTTGTACTTAGTTTCGTCGATCACACGTTTGCATTCGTATCTGGCTTCGACAAAATAATTGCGATTACATAATGAAATTACTTTATTGCCAACTTTTATATCGTATACACACCTTAGCCAGTAAATAAGAAAGCCTCAGATCACATGTTTGTTGACATCACCTTTGCTTCGGCCGACAATTACATGTGATCTGAGACATTTTTTACTTTACTGGCCTAGGTACGTAATATACTATTTTTGACACGATTGGGGCCGCCCCTAAATCTGGCCGCCGTAGGCCCGGACCTACCGGGCCTTAGAGTAAATCCGCCACTGACCTTTTCGAAAGCACACCAAGGCAATGAAGGAGCTGAATATATGAATAAGCCAGTAACTTGATATTTCAATAATTATTTATTTAAATGTACAGGGTGGCTCATTTTCGTGTCTATATATGGGGAACTCCAAAACCGTAAGAGATACAGTGTCGGTCAAATTAAGGCAAAATTGCGCATTTAGGTGCCTAACAATATGCCGTTTAGAAAGTTTCAAAATTCCGAGTATTTCCGGAGATATCCAAAAATAAACCCGAAATTTTGAAAAATCGTTTTATTTTTTTCCTGGGCTTATTTAAAAACGGATCTCAAATTGAATTGCACTTTTGCATCGCCACTTTCTCCGCTCTATGCAATGATGGTATCCAGTTTGAAATCCGACGTTTCGTCTTCAAAAGATCATCATCAACTTTCCTTTTTTAAATACGAACTTTAATTTTTTTTATCGTTTTTCAGATGATATTGGCGTTATTAACTCATATTAATATGTTTTAATTTTTTTAATATTTTTTATTTTCATTTTTTTTTAATTAAATATTTTGCTTTGGCATAATTTTAAATAATTTAAGGTAGGTACTTTTGAAATTTTTATATTCTATAAAAATATTTTATTTTGTTTTTTGTATTAAGTGAGAAATTAATAGGCGGTATTAAAAATAAAAAATAGTAAAATTATTTTTTACGAGAATATGGCCATGAACTATTGCTCAAAAAAGTTGCTTAGTGCAAAGATAAAATCTTTTCAACTTTTAACCAATTAAAAAATTTATTTAATAGAGAACATATTTATAATCATACTACGTGATACTATAGGTACTTTGATGAAGAAACACACCTATTGGAATTTTGCCTATAAATTATTATTTTTTTATTGTTTATATGCAAAATTTCAATAGGTGTGTTTTTCCCTCAAAGTACCTATAGTATCACGCAGTATGAATATAAATTGTTTATGTTTTCTATAAAAAAAACCTTAATTGGTTAAAAGTCAAAAGTTAAAAATATTTTATCTTTGCACTAAGCAGCTTGTTTGAGTGTTCATGGCAAGGTTCATGGCCATATTCTCGTAAAAAATAATTTTACTATTTTTTATTTTTAATTCGGGCTCCAATTTTCCACTTTATACAAAAACCAAAATAAAATGTTTTTAAAGAATATAAAAATTTCAAAAGTACCTACCTTAAATTAATTAAAATTACGCCAAAGCAAAATATATAAATTAAGAGAAAAAATTAAAATAAAAAAAAGTAATTAAAAAAAAATAAAAACACATACTATTAATAGTGCCAATACCATCTGAAAAACGATAAAAAAAATTCAAGTGCGTAAAAAAAGAAAGTTGATGATGAACCTTTGAAGAAGAAACGTCGGATTTCAAACTGGATACCATCATTGCATAGAGCGGTGAAAGTGGTGATGCAAAAGTGCAATTCAATTTGAGATCCGTTTTTAAATAAGCCCAGGAAACAAATAAAACGATTTTTCAAAATGTCGGGTTTATTTTTGGATATCTCCGGAAATACTCGGAATTTTGAAACTTTCTAAGCGGCATATTGTTAGGCACCTAAATGCGCAATTTTGCCTTAATTTGACCGACACTGTATTTTTTACGGTTTTCGAGTTCCCCATACATAGACACGAATTCGAGCCACCCTGTACAAAATTAATTAATAATCATTACAATATTAAACGAGAAGTTCTAAAGACTAATTCAATTCAATAGTAAGCCAGCATTAGA
>JAEQML010084833.1:0-10014 GCA_016904865.1 Pissodes strobi | reverse complement strand
AAAATAGATGATTTTCGGTTTTTTACGGATATCTCCGGAAGTAGACGAAATTTTTTTAATTTCTCGACGGCTTGTCAATCACCCTTAAATTGCGCAACTTTGCCCCAATTTAACCGACCTCGTATCTCTTACGGTTTTCGAGATACCCATACAAAGAAACGAATTTGTAGCACCCTGTATTTGAAATTTTGGCATATAATCTTATATGGACTCACCCCCTGATTCGCTTCTCCCGATGCATATTGCCCCCTTTTTTCGCCTCCTTTGCGAGCAAGACGTATCACTAACACTTCACTATACTAGAAATACGATTTCTAGGCATTTTTCTTCTTAAAACCAAAAGAAAGATCCGATTTACGGATTCTTGCTTGTCACCGACCGGTACAAAATTGTAATGACGCATCAAGGCGATGCATGAGCTCGAGCGGCTAGCCAGGGTCGGCTGAATCACCATGTTTTTAGATAACTTCTTTAAAAATTGTACCGATTGGGAAAAAGTTGTATACTACAAAGTGTAATCAGGGATGGCGGAGATGCGAAGGATAATGTCATTTAATGCATTAAAAATGTTTTATGAAAAGTCTTCTATTCTAGAGTCAAACCATATAAAGAAGAAAATTATTCCAATGTTATCAAACCCATTGTAAATGAATATTTAGAATAAATGAAATCCTAAAATCCAATATGGAACTTTTAAAAAAATGTTTCAGGCATTTTCAATACATAGGATGCTTGCGTAAGGTGTGAGATCCGTGAATTTTTATGTATAGGAACAATTATTATAGATTGTTTTAATAAGGTAGGAAATAAACCATCATCAAATGATTTATTTATCAATGTCGCTAGAGGAAACTTCAAATGTTCTATTACATGACCCAACAGTGGACAAGGAATAGAATTTTTTCTTGAAACTTTTTGTAGAATAGTACCAACTTCATCAGGCAATATATGAAGTAAATTCATTTTTTGAGACGCCAATGAAGCATTCTTTGCGTGATAATTTTCATTTAGCTGTGGAGGATTCTGTGGTATTAATTTTTTAGGAGCATCCAGGAAAAAAGTGTTAAAAGCTTCCGCATATTTATCTAAGTCAATAATAGTATCTTCATCCTTAAGTTTATTAGGCAACGAGTTTAAACCTTTAATGGAGGTTTCACTCTTTATTATACTCCAAATATTAAATCTACTTCCTTAAAAACTTTTTGAAGTCCTCTAGTATAGTGAGGATTATATTTTCACCCTGATCAACGAAAGAAGTAGATTCACGAATGGTCTTTCTAAACACATGTTAGTATATAAATTTAAATCTAGTTTTTCGGCATTCGTAAGAGAAGTCCCGCTAATTTTCGTGCTCATTGGGAAAGACGCCTATCTAGCGCATCACTAGTCGACGTCAAAACTACTAGTATTTTAAATTTAGACCTCGAGCCGGTGGGCAAGCCGGTCATTTAGCTTAATATTGTTATTTAAATACTCATAGCGCGCGCGGTCCTGATTTTTCGAAAATATTCCCCGGTTGAAATACTTTAGATTGTATCTTTCATTAATAAACGATAATGGCTTATTGTTGGGACAACAGAGTAGCTTTTGTAGTAAAGTATCTTTATGGTAAGTACAATTTTGGTACGATGTATTTCTAGCATCTTTGGTTTTATAAGTAGCTAGGAAGTCTTAGGTAATGGTAATTTGTAGGTAAACTAGGTCAAAGCATTTATTGTTGTTTGTCGGCTAAACTCTAGAAATGACGTTCGCTTAAATCTGAATAATTTTTAATGTACACTTATTTTGTGAAATTTAACTAATTCAAATTTACAAGAAGGTATCTGAATAGGCACTATTTGCAAATCAAACAGGTTATGCTCTGCAAATAGCAATAAAATAGTGGTAGTGGTAGACAGTTGTTTAAAATTGCTATATACAGGGTGAGTCGGGACGAATGAATCAAGCTACACGTCAAAATAATAAGAAAAAAGTCATAATAATATGTTGTTATCCGATTTTCATTTGTTTTAAAGTTATAGCGTAAACACAAAAGTTATAGTTTACATTTTATTGAGATTATTTTTTATCACAATTATTACATGGAATTGAATATACTAAATTTGAGTAATTTAAAGCAATAGTTTTACCTTTAAATTTTGAATATAAATTACCAATCAATTTAACATTTTTTAGTGTTATTTTTACAGGTTCATTTCTGAAAATTTTGATTATTTTCGGAGTAAGTTCTTTGATATATGGAAAAGAAGCATAATAAACATTTGAAATATCATTATTAATGTTATCATGAATATTATTGTTGATGTTATTAATTCTAATAAACATTATCTACAAGGATGTCTTTAAGTTTCTGTAAATTTGTATTTATTAAAGTAGGATGCACTAGGTTTATTATTCAATTTTTTAAAGCTAAAACTAAATTAATTATGATAAGAAAAATAATTTAAATATCTTTAGAGTGGACAGGTTTTAAATACCAATCGTAATTAGAATATTATTGTTTTATTTAATTATCATTGTATCTAAAAAGGGTATTTGATTGTTTACTTCTTTTCCAATAGTGAATCGTAACTTAAGTGGTAATTATTAAAAACTAAAAGAATTTCATTTATTTTGTCACTAGGAATACAACAAATAATATCATCAACAAATTTTTTAATAAAATTTGGTTGAAAAGTTAAATTTTTTAAGCATTGATCTAATACAACATCCATTACATATTGGGCAATGATTGGATAAATAGAACTACCCATTGGGGTTCCAAAAACTTGTTTATAAAATTTATTATTAAAACAAAAATGATTAGAATTGAAGATAAAGTTTATTATTTTAATAAACATATCATTTGATATATTGCAATTTACAGATATACTGATCCAATGTTTATTGATACTATTGATTACTAAATTGATTGGTATGTTGGTAAAGTGTGATTTAACGTCTAGACTGATTAATATATGATTTTCAGATATTAATTTGTTATTAATAAATTTTGAAAATTCCAAACAATCGTTAATATAATAGCTATTAGATTTATTGTATGAAGTTGTCAAAATATTGTTAATTTTTTTATTAGGTGCTTTTATACAAGAAACAATTGGTCCTAAAGCTAGGACTATAGGTTTTTGAATTTTAGGTAATCCATAAAATTTTGGACATATTGAATTGTAATTCTTTAGTTTGTTTGATGTAATTTCGTTAATCATGTTTGTCTTAAATATAGTTGTAACTAGATTATTAGAATTATTTTCTATTGATTTTGTTAGGTCCTTGTTAAATAAAAAATAAAAATTTTTATCTTCAAGTAGGTCATTGGCTAAAGAGATGTATTGTTGTTTATCAATTAATACTGTTACATTGCCTTTATTAGATTTAATAACTAAAATATTTGGATGTTCTTTTTAAAAAAATTGTTTTATAAAAGAGTTTATTGATAAAATGATCTACATGTTTATTAGAGTGTTAATAATTAGTAATGATATTTGTAAGTTTACCTATAAATAAATTATTTATATTAATATTAAATCCATAGATAATATTTTCAATGTCTGATAGTAATTTAGGGATTGAAATATCTTTTATATTTGGAGTTACACAAAATTTAAAACCTAATAATTTTTGATCAAATTAAAAGAAACAATATTGATAAAATTAACAAATTAAAAAATTACATCAGTACTAAAATTAAATCTAAAGATACATGGATTAAAAATCTTGCTAATATTCACATTCCAGATGATATAAAGACATTTTAGGATTAGGTTTTAAATTTTGTGTTCCTCCAAATATAAAAGATATTTCAATCCCTAAATTACTATTAGACATTGAAAATATTATCTATGGATTTAATATTAATAAAAATAATTTATTTAGAGGTAAACTTCCAATTATCATTACTAATTATTTACACTCTAATAAACATGTAGATCTTCTTCTTCTTTCTCATTATTTTAAGACTACGTCTTGTTTCTTCCGTTCATCCGGCCTCTTGCGATGCAGGCGTCCATGATTCGTACCATCTTTCCGGTGGTCGGCAAGCTGGGCGTCTTGAATTCGGTTTTTTGTTCGTTGCCCACTTTGCCCATCGGTCGTTGTCCATTCTGTCCACGTGATCCCTCCAATGTTGGAGTCTTGATCGTACAGCCCGAACGATGTCCTGAAACTTGAGTTCTTCCCGTATTGCGGTGCTTCTTATTTGCTCTCGCAGTATTACTCCCTTTATTATTGTGCGTAGAATTTTAATTTCTGTGGTTCTTAGCACCCTCTTGTTCGGCTCGGGTCTCCGCTGCGTATGTCAGTACTGACCTCACCGCAGTTTTATAGATACGTACTTTACTTTCTATTGACATATATTTGTTTTTCCATACTATATCTCTTAGGCATGCAGATATTCTTGATGCCTTATTTGCTTGATTTCTTACTTCTTGGTATACGTTTTTTGCAGCTGGTTATTTCCACCCCAAAGTATGTACAACGCATAGTTTGTTTGATAGGTTTGTCACTGACGTTGAGAAATTTAGAATATTCCGACTACTCCCAGAGATATTCGTGATAAACCGAAAATCACCTATTTTATTTTTATTTTTTCCTGATTTTATTTGAAGAGATAATATAAAATGAATTTAACATTATTATTGCCATTTTTTCTCCTTTACAAGACGGCAGTATCATATATTCAATCTGGCGTTTCGTGTCCGGGCCCCCACCATCAACTAATTTTTTTTTTAAATACGGACCAGTATTTTTTATTTAATTTTTAGAAGCCTTTGGTCTCTCAAAACCAACGATGTATTAAAGTTGTCCAATGGCGGTAACAAATATTCTCATAAGTGAAAACGAGTCAGAAAAGATTGCCCTATTTCTGTCTAACACATTATCTCTTATGGAAAAAAGTCTAGACTTGTTGATTTATTGATGTGATACACCGTTGGTATTGGGAGACCAAAGGCTTCTAAAAAATGAAATAAAAAATCCGGGTCCGTATTTAAAAAAATGAAGTTGATGAGGGGACCAGACACGAAACGTCAGACTTAAAATTTGAAACTGCCATCTTATAAAGGAGAAAAATTGGCATTAATGTTGTTAAATTCAGCTGGTTTTCGTTTTTTTACGGTTATCTCTGGAAGTAGTCTCAACAGCATATTAATGATTCCTGAATTGCGCAACTTTGCCTTTATTTAACAGACTTCGTTTCTCTTATGGTTTCCGAGATCCTAATGATGAGAAGCGAATTTGTTTCACCCTATATGCGTATATTCCTAAGATATTTGATTGCATATAATCCGGTCTTTAGTTATGACTTATTGTGTAGGCACATGTGTGGCCAATAAATATGCAAAATTTAAATGGGGGCTACAGAATAAGATAGGAGTGGGATTATAAATATTTACCTGTACATGGTTGTTCGACATAGGTCTAAGGAAAATAGTAAGGAAATAATACATTACAGCTTATGTTTGTTTTATCGACAGTGAATGAGTGAAATGAATTTTTTCACAGTTTGTAGAACAGGTAAAAGTTGTTCTTCAAGAACCAACTTCTCATTGGATTTAATACGATTCTTCTCACTGTATCTTAGTTAAAGAACTCTGATGTAAGCGAACAAATTCCGATATGAGGGATTTTGTAAAGTGTCTCTTAGAAAATAATGACATCTTCTGACATTAATCTGACATCAGTTTGTTTATTCTTCTTCTTCCTCAAACAGCCTGTCTCGTGCACTGCTGATCATTAGACCTCCGTTAACGATCTCCATCTATTTCGATCCTGTGCCTCCTGGATCCATCTTGTTGTTATCCTCTTTATGTCGTCCGTCCAACGGGTAGGCCTTTGCTCCTGAACGCGTCCTATCTCAGACGCCATTCTTTCTGGTCCATCTTTCGTTGGTCATTTTTGCGACATGTCCGACCCAATTCCATTTCAGGTATGTTATTCGCTCAATTGCATCGGCAAACCTGGTGCTCAGGCGTATTTGATCGTTTAGAATCCTGTCTCTTAACCTGATTCCTAACATGGAACGTTCCATGGCCCGCTGTGCTACTTTGACTTTATTGACCGATTTTCGTGATAGCGTCAGGGTATCTGAGCCATAAGTCAAAAGCGGCAGCACGCACTGGTCAAACACTTTCCGTTTAAGACATATGGAGATCTCGGACTTGAAAATGTGTTTTAGCTTCCCATAGGCGGCCCATATTAATCCAATTCTCCTTTCATTTTCGCAGGATTGATTATCTCTGCCAATCCTAATATCATGCCTCAGATACCTGTAAGATGTGACTTGAAGGATTTCTTTTCCTTCTACCAGAAAGTTCCGGCCAGGGACTAGATTTGTCATGAAGTTCGTTTTTGACGTATTGATTTTAAGCCCGACTTTATGTGAAGCAGCTGTTAGTCTTACAAGCAGTTCTTCCGTCTTATCCAAGCGATCCGAGACCAGCACAATATCATCAGCAAATCGACGGTGACTGAAGTTTTCATCATTAATATTTATACCCATATCCTCCAAATGGATACTCTTAGACATATACTCCAGCAAATTGCAAATTGATAAATAATTTAGGGGAACCCTAAATCTATCCATCCTCTCGTGGTGTCTCACGCTTCAGCAAGTGCTTTGAACATCTCACTATGCTTGATGGAGTCAAACGCCTTTTCATAGTCCACAAATATTAACACGAGCGGTTCATTGTGCTCAATCAAAGTCCTAACAACCTGTAAATGATCATTTGTTCCGTACCCCGATCGGAAACCTGCCTGTTCTGCAGGTTGGTAGAAGTCGAGTTTCGATGTTAGACGTTTAGTTAAAATTTTGGTGAATAGTTTATGAAGATGAGAGAGCAGGCCAATTATTGGACTATAGTTTTTCAGATTTGCATTATTTCCCTTAATATGCATGGCTATTATAACTGCATTATTCCAGATTTTAGGTGTTGTGGTTTCTGTAAGACATTTATTGAACTATTGAATAGTTTTCTTACGGCCTTTAACAGTTGTTCTCCACCTTCCTTAACTGCCTCAATCATGATGTTGTCTTTATCTGCCGCCCTATTGTGCTTCATTTCCGACATTGATTTTAAGACTTCTTCCTCTAATATATCAGGCATTTCTTCCGATCCCTGGTTTAAAACTCTTAGAATGTCCTCAGTCCATTGCCTTCATTACAGTGGCTTAAAAAATATGCTTTGTGGAAAAGAAGTTTACCGTAACAAGACATTGTTCTAGAGTTGAATCGGAAGAACCCTATTCGACCACGGTCGAAGAATTTATTAATCAGTATCGAAATAATCGTTCTCAGCTGTTCGTTATTGCAGTATAAATATGCATCTTTCACAGTTTCTAGTATTTCTTCTTTATTTGTGATCATTTGTCCCTTTGCCTTTTCCAGTTTAATGATTTCTGCCTTTCCCAATGCGATTTTACTTCTGAGTACTCTCATGCTCTTGCTTTCTTCCACATCTTTCATTACCCATTTTGTGTTATAATCTCTGATATCCTTCCGTGCGGCTTTCGATATATTTTTGTTCAATATCCTTAATTTGCCTCTATTGATTGAGTGCCTGTGTACCATTTCTCGCATTTGCTTCATAAGATGACGGGTATTTACTGAGATCCTTCCCTGTTTATCACTTTGCTGGGTACAGTGTATTTGCTGGGCTTCGTGTAATGATTGTAGTATTGTGTTGTTTAGGTCTTCTATATCCTTTGTTTCTATATTTCTCAACTTTTGGGAGTTTATACTAATAACAAGAATAATATTGGGTAATAATATTATGTAAGGCTCTAAATGTATCACTAAAATTAATTATGAAAATCCTGGTATTTAAAATTGAAAATGGCCTCGGTATAAATTAGTTGACAGTCAGAGTTTCGCACCCCAGGACTGCATGCAAATGATTGCGATTTAGCCTGAATTGTAGCGCATTTAAAGGGTAATTTACGCTAAAGTTAATCCTGGCAGTATGAGTGGTCTTTGAGTAATTTGATATAAAAAGTCCTTTCAAGCAACATATCTAAATCAGTTAGCAGCCAGGATTTCATACCGAAGGACGGTTTGTAAGTCAATGCGACTAGGTCTGAATTATAGTCTATATAAAGGGTAAATTACCATACAAATTTAATCCTGGCAGCATGAGTGGTTTTTGAGTAATTTGATAAAAAATCCTTCAAGCATCATACCTAAATCAGTTAGCAGCCAGGATTTCGTACCCAAGGACGTCTTGGAAGTGAATGCGACTAGGCCTGAATTGTAGCCTATATAAAGGGTAATTTACCATTAAAATTTAATCCTGGTAGTATGAGTGGTTTTTGAGTAATTTGCAAAAAGTTCCTTTATGTATCACCTAGCAGCCAGGATTTCATACCCAAGAACGGCTTGTAAATCCTGGCAGCTAACTGATTTAGGTATGATGCTTGAAGGACTTTTTATCAAATTACTCAAAAACCGCTCATACTGACAGGATTTCGTACCTTTATATGGGCTACAATTCAGGCCTAGTCGCATTGACTTACAAGCCGTTCTTGGGTATGAAATCATGGCTGTTAACTGATTTAGATATGTTGCTTGAAAGGACTTTTTATCAAATTACTCAAAGATCACTCATACTGCCAGGTTTAAGATTTTAGCATAAATTACCCTTTAAATGCCCTACAATTCGGGCTTAATCGCAATCATTTGCATGGAGTCCTTGGGTGCGAAACTCTGGCTGCAACTAATTTATACCGAGGTCATTTTCAATTTTAAATACCAGGTTTTTTATAATTAATTTTAGTGATAAATTTAGAGCCTTACATAATATTATTACGCAATCCAATATTAATCTTGTTATTAGTATAAACTAAAATTAAGATAATTTTGAAAAATGTCCGACTCCACTGATCGTTCGGCAATCTTCGGCCTGCTATCTCTGGCTGCTGTTTTCACGCTGGTCATAAAGTGGCGGTTTTAAAATTTCTGCTTCGAGGCGTCGCCACTGCGAATGCCTCTAACCTGGGGTTACCATAGACAACCCCGAATTCCAAAAATCGCACGTCATATGTTGATCTAATGCCATGTAGTTATAGGAATATTAATTCTTAACTTAAGCAGTAATAATGATACAAATTATACGTTTATCGTCTTTGGTTTCGAAATATCAAATACAATGAATTCGAAGAAAATATCTTAAAATTAGTAGGGCTATGAAGCAGATCGCAATACAAAAACATTTTAAATGTTAGTTACTGTTACCATGTAGTATTATGAAGTAGACAAATCTATCAATAAACAATTGACTGCCAATTTCCTTGACTGATATTCGGATTACTAAAAATAAATTTCCCAAAATTTCATTTTCAATTACGCTCCATACTCCATGTAGACAATTTGTCTAAAAACACGTCCCGAAAGTTAGTTATCACATGCGCTTTTATCAGAACATTTGCCAAGTTTTTTCGGTCGATGATCTTTACTTTAAAATAAGCAAAAAGTAGGAGTAAACCTAACAATTGGAGCATTTTAAGCAGTTATGCCAGAAGTATTTGAACAAAACATTAGCCGAAATTGTTAAGCTTTAGGAATAAAAGTGCTAAAGCCAAGCAATATAAAGAGTTTGCCCTAACTTTGTGCTTTTTTGGACCTAAAGCATACAATTTCTTGGGCAAAATTCTTTGCTTGCGGTTTGCGGTGCCTTGAAAAGATGACTGAAAATATTATCTGCAAACCAGGACTAAATAATGAAAGAGTGAAAACAATGTCAGAATTAAATAGATATTGTGTCATTTGTATCGATAAGTCTTCCCTTAAATCCAATCTCTATTTCCAAGCAGCTCGAGATGAAATTGTCGGGTTTCAGGATATAAGAGCTGGAGATAAATCCTCACTAATGCCCAGAATGTCGCGGTTGTCATAGCAAGATGATTGTATCAAAACTGAAAGCAACCCATAGAATACTTCTTCAGCAACACTCATTTGAAGGTTGCTGATTTGATTTCTATATTAAACGATTGCGTCGAAAAATTGATAAATGCGGGATTATA
>JAEQML010084830.1:0-10014 GCA_016904865.1 Pissodes strobi | reverse complement strand
TATATATATATATATATAATACACTGTACACACACATTTAGAGTAACAGTCGTTTACCACTAAAATGCATCGATAACGGATATTTAATTTAGTATAAGGTTGCATTTCAGCCAAATCTATCTGCCACAAATCACCAAAACCGCGAATAATTGTTCTCCTTCTTCTAAAGTTTCTTCCAGCAGGTTAAAGCTGGATTTATAGATTGACATAACATAAGCATAGCACACAAGTATATTATAGAGTCTTATGTATATTAATTTATAAATTCTTACCATTGTCAAAAAGAACAAGCATTTAAAAGCCAAAACACCAAACTTTATTGAACATCGCATATGTCTTTCTCTCAAAAGGTAAATACAATTAAAATTCTGTGTTTTCATTGGTCGAACATAAGCACATAGCATAAAAAGTTGAACATTGGTCAACTTCTTATGTCAAGCTTATGTGGTGTCTTATGTTATGTCGATCTATAAATTGCCTAACTTTAATATGAATGTTTAACTTCTTATGCTTATGCTATGCTTATGTTATGTCAATCTATAAATCCAGCTTTATGGAGCTCATTTATACTGTGTCTTTTTTTCATCAAAAACCATTTTAGGTGAGGGCACGACTAGTAGTTGTAAAAACAACTAAGTTTAAAGTTTTGGGAAACTGTATATAAGAAAAGGAGAGAAAAGACATATGGGATTATAATATTTAAATCTAGTTCTATTGAGTTCGCATTGATAATACGACTTCTGAAAGTGCCTCTACTATGGATGTGATATTTTGTAATGTAGTATTAAACTCTTGACATTTTTCATCTACTTGATTCAGTGTTTTAGCTATAAATTCATCTGTAATTTGTTTCTGCTACATCTAATGCATTATTAGACTATCCATAAGATGCACTGCGCTCTTGTCAAGCTCACTCTTTAGATAACTGTAAGTTACGCCATCTTGCGAATCGATAGAATCCGCGAGATTGCATAGCCGCTGAATAAATCCAGGTCATAGTTTTTTTTAAGTTAATTTAAGTCCTGTGCCTGGTACACCTTGCAATTTTATCGAATTAATGCCGTTGTGTGGTCCAAATGTATCAATTGTAGAGACGTTCATCTTCATACTCTTTTTAACAAATATACTAAACATGTTCTTATAAGCTCTAACCATTCAATAAATAATCCTTTCTTCTCAACTTTTCGATTATCATATCCGTTGTTGTCTGCAAGTCTCGAACTCCAAAGAAGTCTCAACCTGTCAATAAGCTCTTAAACCCGATTGCAATAAATATAATCAATTTGTGGTTTATACTTATACGTTTTTCCACTAGATAGTTTAGACACAATGTTTGTAATACCAGCACCGCCTTTTTTTCTAAGAGTGATTTTATTATTTTTATATATTTTTGTGATCTGCTGTGAGATATCTGATTTAGGATTAAAGTTTTGATATAGTGTATTTGATTTTATTAAAATTTCTCTAATCCCATCTACGTTCGACAGAGCTTTGAGCTGCTTTAGAAAAAATAAATCCAACTGTACTCCACTGATTGGATATGTGCCGGTATTCTCTACACCTTTCCATAGGTGTGAAGCGAACAAATGTATCATCAATTCGATATCTATTAACCCTAGAATACTGGACTATGTTAAACAAACGTTAATACTGGACTATCGTAATTTTTACGATTTTTTGTTAAGAACACAACATTTTCTGAAAAATCATATATTAAAAAAATAGGAAGGTAATTCTAAGAACAATGTTATGTAAGGCACATAAAAAACAGGATTGAGGTAGACTTCTTTTAGTCCTTTGCACAGGTGCTGCTTATATCACCTCGATGTTCTCCACATCTGGGATGCTTGCACTGGTTCCAATGTGTCGTGGTCATACGCCTCTTTTTGCTAGGGCAATAAAAACAAGTTTTACGTTTCTTATCACGGCGACATGCTGCTGTTTCTTCTTTGGCGGAGATATCAGGAATATTACGGATATCTTGTTGGATATTTCGACGCAGAAATTTATTATTTAGCCTTTCTCTCATCCATGGTTCAGCAAGACAAGGGCTAACTTTGATCATATATTGGTACCTAGGTCTTTTTGTCTCGTTTTAGTGTATTGGAGGTGTAAATGACGTAAGAATTTACGCTGGCAATATTTATCATGTCACAAAAAATTACCATCGGCCATCTACGAGTTTTGCGGCTGGAATTCATATTAGAACACATCTGATCGAATTAGTCTAATCCTCCCTTTGTTTCGTTATAATTGATTACCATTGCAGGCTTTCCTGTTTCTGATATTTCAGCTGTTTCATGAATAGTGGACAGCAGTAAGACTATTTTTTTCTTCTTTGTCTTATAGGATACCAAGGTTTTCATCTGATCGTGTCAAAACATTGATGTGTTTGAGTTTCTATCTGTTACCTCTAATAATTCCTTAGGGATTTTTTTTTTGTTTTTACGAAGGGTCCCTATAATGTTAAGTTTATAGGGATCTTTTAGTAACGTATTGGCAAGCGAAACGGACGTAAACCAATTGTCCATGGTAATATTTCGATTACTACCATGGACAGATTTAGTAAGTTCTCGAACATAATACTTACCCAATGGCAAGCCGTCGGTTTTTGTATTTCTTCCTAAGTAAGGACTGGCATGGCATCAACCACGTATTTGGAACTTGAGTCACATACCATGACAATCTTCACACCATATTTACACGGCTTACTGGGAATATACATGCGAAATGGACAGCGTCCGCGAAATCCAACCAGCTGTTCGTCGATAGTCAGGTATGAAGATGGTGTATACGAGCTCCGACATGTTGTGATAAAGATATCCCAAATCTCACGAATACACGTGAAGGAATCTTCATGCTTTCTTTCCTGTCTTGTTTTTTTGTCATCAAACCTAAGACAATTTATTAGGAATGAAGAGCGTTCACCGCTCATGCACGCTCTGTAAAATGTTAGTAGACAAATGATTATCTTTATTTGCTGCAGACATTATTAGAATGACAAAAAGGGCTTTTAGCTCATTTTTGTCATTTGGAACAGGTTAGCCTGACTCATAATTCTGTGCTTGTCTAACAATTTCAGCATTTGAATGTTGAAGATCTAATATGTCATCTGAGAAGAAATGTAAAAAATATTCATCAAATGTGGAACACTTTTTGACATTTCCTTTAGGGCCAAATATAAAATGAAAAATGTTTCTGGCTGCAGTTCTTTTACTACTATTTTTAGGCATTTCTGCTGACCATTTATGGCCATTCTTTCCTTTCAGAGAAGTCTTCTTAGGTTTGATTAAAAATTGAGATAAGGAAACGTCACGCTGAGGTACTTCTCCTTCTTCAGCTTGCACGTTTCCCGCTGCAATTATTTATCCCAGTCCTGCAGTTGGAATATCTTCATTCATAGCATCGACGGCTCGAGACCCTGATGTATCAATGTCATCACTTTCATCGCCCGAAAAACCTTCTGTTTCACACTCTACATTGTCCCCCTCCAAATCATTTCCGCTGTCTTCCCCGCTATCTTCCAAAGGCTCGACCTAACTGTCTTCTCCAGACATTATATACTTTACTTCAGCCTCTAATTCTTCTTCGGTCAATGGTTTTTTAGACATTTTCTGTTTTTTGACATTTTCTGAAAAAAAAACGAGAAATTTATAATCAAATTGAAGAAAAAAATAAAAAATTAACTTACTTTCCAAAAACATACAAGCACCTGTTTTATAACCAATGAAGAAGATTATACGTAAATACTGGACTATTGTAAAATTTACGACGCGTGCAAACTATCACATTTTTTAGTGTCAATACATCGACTCACTGCACCCACCGCCAGCTTGGCAACGACTAGACAGACAGGTACCGGTCGATAATCAAGCCGGAAGTAAACTAAATGTGACGAAGACGGGGACGTGTCGTGAAATTTACGAATGTCCAGTGCTCTAGGGTTAAGAACGTCTATGCAAAAACCGACTTGGATATCAAGTGTTTTATCTCGCCGTTTTAATCCTGAACACGGGTCGTTAATTCTTTTTCGCTCGAAGTTCTATGTTTCGATTCATTATCTACGTGTGTGATTGCCAATTATAATGGAGTTGAATATCTTTCCACAGAACTTTCCGGTTGTGGTGACTCAACGTCTGATTTGTTAGCTAAGTTAACCGGAGTAGTTTCTTTAGATAATGGTTGAAAATCTGATGCGCTTTCTACATGCACTTTCTTTTTTTTCTGTGGTGCAACAATCGAAGTTCTAGACTGTGTTGCCGTAAACGATAGTTTCTGATTTTCTAACATAGCCTTTGGTATTCATTCCAAACTAGTAGTAACAGGTTCATGAAAATCATCCAACCCTGATTTTTGCTTTGATTGAAATTTTAACATCCGTTAAAAAAGTGTATGAAGATTAACATCTCTGCAATTGATAATTTTGGACGATAGAACGGCATTAAATCGATAAAATTGCGAGGTGTGCCAAGCATAGGACTTAAATTAACTTTAAATAAAAACTATGATCTGAATAAAAAGCAGCTACGCAATCTCGCTGATCCTACTGATTCGCAAAATGGCGTAACTTACAGCTATTTAAAGAGTGCGCTTGACAAGAGCGCAGTGCATCTTATGGATAGTCTAAATAATGAATTAACTGTAGAAGAAAGAGATTACAGATTGATTATAGATGGTAGATAATGGAAAACTAATGTATGAAAGTGCAATCTGTTTTGTTCTATGATAAGCCGTTTAGATTCAAAACACAGTATGCAAAAAAATATTAATATTCCCCCACCATATGTTGGTTGTTCCTGCATAATACTATGTTATCTATTATTCGAATATTATGTTATTTAAAGGCACAATTAGTGTAAACAAACAACAGTAAGCAAGCCAACAACATAACGCATCTGTTTAGTTTGTGTTAACATTTCTTATTTGTACTTATTATTTTGCACATGCGCTCTGCAGAATAGTTCTGTTCAATGTTTCGACTCCGATTTTGCATAAGAACAAATGCCAATGCGCCGTATGTTATCTCGAAGTTTTCGAAAAATTTCGTGTGAAGCATGAGGTTTTGTTCCCACCAACTGGTGGTATCTAAAGAAAACTCGTCGAATATGCATTTTTACAACACTAGTTATTTTATCTTAATTTTTGTTCGAAGTGGGGGGGGGGGGGGGGGGGGGGGGGGGGTGACGGCGGGAAGTTCAAGTCAGAAAGGTCACTTTTATAAACTTCTAAAAAATCAGAAATGTCAGCATTACATATGTTATGTAAATAACATAATTTTTAGGTTATTCTGGCAAAAGAAGCTGGTCTCTGCTATGCCGTAATTGCTCTGGCCACAGATTATGATTGCTGGAGAGACACCGGTGAAAAAGTTTCACACAAGTATGTTTTAGAAATATTTCATAGGAATGTAAAAAAAGTATTACAGTTATTGTTGGCCCTTGTACCCAGAATGGATAAAGAGGATTGGGAACAAACTATTCAAGAAGCTAAGGTAAGAAATGTGATTTTATAATAATTGTCCATACTAGTAATAAAGGTAATGCGTATCTAAAAACACAGGAATGGAAACACTAGTAAATATCCAAGGCGAAAATTCACGCTATGATTTTATTCAAAACAACAAAATTTAGATATTGTTCCGTAATAATAATGAGCTTTGGTTTGAGATAGGTAATTTAAAACGCGCGTTTATTAAAACAAAATAAAACAACTGCAGATAAGTATCAAATGTTTAATAATTCACATTTAATCGCAACTATTTCGGAATTAATTTAATAATGAAAGGTAAGTAGGTAAGCAAGTATTGAAAATTGAAAAGTAAGACAAAAAAGTAAATATTAATGATAAAGCAAATAATAAACTGCAGCAGTTATGGTAAGTCAATTGAGCTAAAACATTTCAAACATAGAGCGCAAATAAACTAAGCCAACGATACTTACTGTCTTTAACCATAGCCGTACCAAAATGATTTTAAAACTTTTGTTCCTAGAACAGGGTCAAATTTGACCCAGACAGAAACATTTTTTTTATGATTTTCGATTACAGAAATTATTAGTGTAATGTATAGGAATACTTGGAGAGTAGAATATACTAGACGACTTTAGTTTTACACGTCTTTATTTATATAATGACGAAGACCGTTACAAATACCGACGAAAGCCTAAGAATATAATAACTATTCCTTAGTATTTATTTTAACCCGAAAACAAGTGTCTTTCACAAGTTGCCGTACTTAACTAGATATATTACATACCTTCCCCCTAATAAAATTCAAAAGTGAACGTCTGCGCTTAACTTACATTTTGTTATTATTTTTTTTTTATTTTTTATTTATTTTTTTAATTTTCTTAACAACTTTTATTACAATTTGCTATAGACTAATCTATCAATTTGTTTTGTTATGCGCCTTGGCCGTTTGCTAATCAAATTGTCACCACCGAGATCATTACTTATCGGATCATCAGCTTCTAGCTGCACATCTTGTATATTATCTGTGTCCGAATGATCTATAGGAGTAGCACTATTCTTAACAGAATCAGGGTCGCAGTCCTTTGTAGCCATTTTTTCAACATGAAAAGATTCAGTGTGATGAAATTTTTTTAACTGATTTAGATGTCTTTTCCATGTAATATTATTAAGCTCTGGAATTTTTACAATGTAGGTTGCGCGACCTATTCTCTTAAAAATAATGCCCTTGATCCAGGAATGTTTTGGAACATTACGATAGTCTCTTACAGTAACATCTTCGCCAATACTAAATTCTACAGATCTATGGCCTCTATAATACAATTTTTGTTTTTCTTGCTGTACTGAAACCCGACTTTTTAAATCATTACTTCCCAAATTATTCTGGATTACTAATATATATACGTCAATCTGGTTAACTCCCATTTATTCACTTATTTAAAACAAAAAGCAACTAAGTTGTTTCTAAGATTTCCTTATAACAGATAACGTGATATATATAATAATGTGGCGAGATAAAAACAAATAACTCGTGAGGATTCGTGAACAGCAGAACCGAGAATGCCTCCTTTTTTGTCGTTTATTCTTTTCACTTTTTTAGAGGCTTCTAACAGTGGCTTCTGACAGTGGCCTCTGGCAGACGTCTTTCTATTGGTTCACTCCGTGGGTTCCGCAACCACCTTTTTCAGCGGTGTCACCTTCACTCGCGATGTTGCCCCTTTGATTTGAAATTAACTGTTAGTTTAATGCAGGACTAAACACTTAGATATTTTTAAAGGATATATCACAACTTATTCTGAATCAGTAACGAATAGGATATCCTAAAAAGTATTTTTGTAATAATAATATATATTGAGTTAAACTTCAAAATATTTGCATATAAACATATTAAATAAACACTTAGGGTTTGCTAATATGTATAGAAAGAGAACTTTATAACATAATGTGTAGTTTTAGAAAACAGAAACAAAATACCGTATTGCTGTTTCGGCATATTTCAATTGCGACAGTGCTTTTATTTATATTAATCTGATTATACACTTTATATTATATACGTATTCTATTTGCAATTCTTAATCCTCATATCACGTGGGAATGTGACAACACTGTATTATATGGTTGCTAAAAATGTACAATACATTATTTATGATTGTACAGATTTCTGTGGATTTTACTACAATTTTCTTAAAATTTTTCAAAAATTGATTTTCACAAGAATTATAAAACAATCAGCTAAAATGGATTTTTCATGCGGCACTTGTGATAAGGTACCTGAATATTTGCTAGAGGTGATCTCTACTATTTCATAAAAAAAAGTTAAAACAACGTACTGTAGAGCAGGTGGCAGAATAATTGAACTGTCTGTCGACACAAATGAGGACAGACATATAGAGATTTTCCAGCTTTCTAGTACACAAAATTACCAGCTTCTTTTTACGCAACAAGTTTTGTTACAATTTGATTAAAATTTCTATATGCATATCATAAAAAATTGATACTTGCACAAAAAGAGACTTGTGCTAGAACCAGAGTTAGCAATAACATAAAAGTCACACCGCATATTTTTACACTTCATCCGAGCAGCATGCGTTTTGCACAATATGGCAATAGAAGAGGATATCATTATTGTTAATGAAGAATCCGTACCAGAAGAGTTTCCTTCTCAGGATCATGATAGGGATGATGACGAGAATGAAGATGTAGAAGTACGCATAATTAGAGATACGGTAGCTAATGCATTACCAACGTAGATAATAATACATATTATTTTGTCTCTTCATATTTTTTGTTTTATTTAAATAACTTATTGCTCCTAAAATAAAGTAATGAAACAATCATCATCTTAAATTATTCTTTGCCCTGTTATTTTGAGGAAGTAGATTAAAGTATATCAATAAATAACACAAGCCTCAGTTATATTCAACAAATATTATATTTATAAAATAAAACAACATTTTAGGAAATAAAATCAAAATAACAAAATTCTTCAACAAGGATGTGATAACATCTAAAGTCTGTCTACTCAGGTTTTGCGGTTTTGTCATCAATGACACTAAAGCGTATTATGGGATTGGCTGGTACCACTCTTATGACGTAACTGCACTGACAATTACACTTTAAATTTTCCTTGATAATCAAGTTTCTTTCTCCAATCAATGTATTTTTTTTTAATTCGTCTAATTTTTCCTTCGCGTTTTTCAATCTTTCATCATATCTAATCAAATATTTTCAATTGCTGACTTTTTTTATAATGCGTGCTTTTCTTGGACTGATGCAACTGATCAACATGAGATTTTTGGCACTGATGATATTGTAGTGTTTTTATCAAAGAGCTCTCTGAGAGCGGTCTGGTTTTTATCTTGGTTCACTTCTATTATCTCCTCCTCCTCACCCTTACAGCTATCACCCCATTCGTTATCTATTGTGTCATTTGATAATAAAATTTCCGGGTGAACATTCTTTATTTTTTCAAATATTTCTTCCATTTCTTTTTCGTATTCGAAGTACTTCCGTCCTCTACCTTAAAAAATAATACAGGAAGAGAAATAGCTATTTGTGTATTAAGTGCGCAAAGTGATACATTGCCGCTTTGAGCGAGAAGTTTAAGGCGCGACGCGTAACGAAGCGCGGCTATCTCGCAAGAGCGTCAATGTCACTACTCTCGAATTACACACATGGTTTTTGCTACAGCCGATGTTTTTAATGTATGATATGGTTGTCAAGGTAATCGGCGAGCGAGCGTTTTGGTTATTCTGTACCGTCCGTCCTCCAAAAAGTGCTTCTTTGTGTTCCCATTTGGAAGCGCAAATTTGTACTTCGCGCTCGGTTGCAGGAATAATTTTATTCAAATTTTATAATATGAAAAGAAGTTCGTGGCTTGATCACAAAATGTATGTTTTGATTGACAACATTGCAGATTAATAATTACCAGTCTTATTTTGATTATCTATGATTTTTTTATAGTTCCTTTCGAGAATCCTCCATATATTTAAACAATTATTATTATTGGGTGTTACATTAATATTTAATTTTTCCAGCTCATCCGCAATCTTCTGCCAAAGCATCTTAGTATTCTTAATTTCCATAGTTCCCATCTTTTTGCGATACTTGGAATAGAGGTCGATGAGTATTTTCGAATCATTTTGAGACCATTTATATTCTGATTTGGGGACAGCATTATGCGAAAGTGAAATAGATGTAGAAGGACATGGGCTTTCAATTATAGTGTATTCTTAAAGATCTAAAATGTTTATGAAAGGAGTGAACACATCGTCGTTTATTAAAATAGTACAAACTTACGATTCAATACGTTAGCTGAAGTCATTATTTCCTCATTTCACCATTTAAATCTATAAAAAAAATACAAGAAGGTACCTATGCAGGTAAAATACACGAAATTATTAAACATAAAATTCTTGATCCCCGCCAACTGAGATTGTCAATTGTTAAGCGGCGTCGATCGATACAGAAAATGCTACATACATTCGCTCCAACCCGGTAAAGTTTGATACGATCCGTAAGACAGTGCCAGGTCAGCGTTTGCGCGTA
>JAEQML010084829.1:0-10014 GCA_016904865.1 Pissodes strobi | reverse complement strand
GATTACAATACACTCGGATGCTTCAGTTACCCATTCCAAGCTTTAGTCTGGTCAGGAACTCCTTTGTCTATAATGAGAAGAAAATGTTTAACCACCTACCCATACACCTAAGAGCCCTTTCAGACTATAGAAAATTTAGGTATAGAACAAAGGAGTTTTTGGCCACGAAAGCTTATTATTCTGTAGAAGAATACTTTTCTGGATAGGCTGTATCTTATTTTGTTTTATTTTAGTTTTATTGTTATATATTTTTTTTAATATGTTGATTTAACTATGATGTATACCTACTTAGATTAAGCATGGCTTTGTCAATGACTACCCTGTATTCTGACAAATAAAGCTAATTTTGACTTTGACTTTGATTTCCATAACATTTTTTTACTTATAATTTTAAGTGTTCTCGAGGCGTAAAAAGATGCATGATTGAACGTTACCCTATACTGATATTGACACTGTCATTCATCCCTTATTGAACCTCACGAATGAATTGTTTACAGTATTTTTGCTGATCATTAAGTTTGAAAATATTGTGACATTCAATTTGTTTTATTTGTATGTTACTACATTTAAGTCACTAATAAAGACCTACAAAGGACTTGCCACACGAAAAACCAAACATTTTTTGTGCATAAAGTGAAACGATAGCGTTTCAAGAAGAGTGAGGTTAATATGTTGCAAGCATGCTATAAATGCAAAAAAACAATGTGTTTTAAGGGAAGAGAGAGGCAAATTGTTCGGTTTCCCGTGTGATTTCTGCAAGGAAATGATCTGTGGGGAATGTACTGGACTAATGGCACAGGAAGTAAGAGTTGTTCCAAGCCCATCACGAGCTACGTGGCATTTCTGTCCGGACTGCAAGGAAACTATGCAGCATAGAGTGGAAAGTAGTGAAACAGAACTAAGACCAACTAAAGAAAAAGGACATGTCACGGCAAAAACCGTGGCAGCCCTTAAGATAGAGGTAGTCACTCAGAGGCTCGATGGAGCGAAGAAAAAAAAAAGAAAATGAAGCGGCTAGGAAAGGGATAAGTGAAGTCAAGAACGAGGTAAATCAAGTCAACAAAAAATTACCAGGAATTTGCTACGCCAAAGCACTAAAGAAGCTTGAAAAACAAGTAGAGACAATCCAAATACCACAGACAGCAATCGAACCAACTCTAACTGAATTGAGAGAAACGGAACATCGTGCCACAAATAATATTTGGTGTTGAAGAACCCAAAAAGAACAGCCCACACGAAAAAGCAATATAAGATAGAGCGAAAGTTACAATGTTGTTTGCAAAAATTAATATTGTTCTACCGGAGGCACTGAAGTTGTTCAGACTTGGTAGAGAGGCCACAGACAGGAAAAGACCACTGAAGGTGATCCTATCAACGAAAGAAGAAGCACTGCAAGCTCTGAAACGTAGAAAAGTACTTGAAGAAGAACAATCAGAATATGAAGAATGATCAGAGGCCCAAAGGAAATTCTTAAGAGACACTCTGACTGAGCTAGAGAAACAGAAAGCCGAAGGTAAAACCAATTTAATTATAAAATATATTGGTGGGACACAGTATTGACCAAACCGAAAATAGTGTCTCATAGTTTTAGAGAATCGTGGCGTGGAAGTAACTAAATAACGTAAAGAAACGCTGTTTGAAATATGTCACTCAACAAAGAAGCAGGTGGTCAACAGAAGCGAACAAGGCTACAGAAGCAGGTTTCGGTATAACGTTAAGTCATACACAGTAAGTGTAGTTTTAAGATCATAATGCTTAGAATGCCTGCATATTTAATAACAATGTCTTGTTGTATGTACTCGAGAATTTAATGATTATGCCATCAAACCAGTCAGTGCTAACATCATTCTGTAATTTTTATGCAGTAAGAAAAGTTATATCAGTATTTTATTATGATTATCCCATTAAAACCAACCAATGCTAGCGCCATTCTGATTTTTTTTAGTAGAAATTGTAGAATTTGTTTTACCATAAGCCACGAAATAATTAATCTTCAGGAAGTGTATGATACAAAGTAAATCACTGCGGAAAATAATTATTGCTAATTGAATTTCATTTATTAATCCGTAATTGCTTGACTGGCTAGTTTTACTTATCATGCTCTCAGATAAAATATAATCCGCTAGGAAAGTTGATACACGGTTAAATAGTAATACCAGTGAAATTTTATTTTTACTATGCAGAGACTGCTTGTCTGGCGAACTTTAAATTAGTGCTGGCAAAAACCGTGAAAAGTTGAAACCGGTTATTCGGTTTTCATAAAAACCGGTTTCGGATAAAACCGGGTATTCGAATAATAGTGAAAACCGGGTATCCGGATAACCGGTTAATCGGATAACCGGTTAATACACAGTCTTCATAGGCTAATCATAATTTATAATTTGTTCTTACGCATAAGAATACATACTATATACCTGTGATTAGATGGCAAAACCATATATGTCGATTTTTGGCCATATGAACATTTTTATACCGTTATGTTCGTTATGATGAGATCTATAAGATGGCAAAACCAGATAGGTTCCAACGTTCTTTTTTGACGTATTTTTTCTCGGTGACTAAACTATATATGTCGAATTTATAAATTATGTACTTTGGCAGTACTCATAACTAATTTTGCGTCTTAGGACATTTTCAATTTGTTCCGTTTTTGTGATGTGGCAAAACAAAATATGTTGACATAAACATAAGCGGCCTGAAATGTTCGCTTAAATCATCTTCCGTCTTAAGATGGCAACAGTATATATGCTGACATATACCTATGCTTCTTATCCATTAGGCAAACTAAATACCACTAAATTCCTAAGACGCCAAATGCATATATGTTAACATATCGGGTTTTGCCATCTTTCATTTGCTCTTTAACCATGAAATTGTGAAGAATACGTTGACATATATTCTATTGCCGCCTAAAGTTTTCTAGGTAAACAGGTGTGTGTATTTTGAGGTTATGAGTGATTTTTATTTCGGTTGGGGTGTCGAAATAACAAGATTAGTGAAATAAGTGTTACAAGGACATATAAAAATGATTTGTGGCAAATGTGGAATAGACTTTCCTTCTAGAGGTTTACTTATAGCGCATTGCTGCAAAATTAGTGTAGTGCCTGAATTAGATTTTCTTAACAAAGTTATTTATACGGATATCGATAAAAACTTAATTAATGATGTGATTGTCGAGTGTCATGGACCCGATTCCGTTAACTTTGGCGAAACAAATCAATCTTATGTAACAGAAATACCCAACGCTTATCAAGAAGTCGATGAAATTCCGGAGAATATAAGACTGTCATTAACAGATCTCGCTGGTGTTGAGATTGATTTAATAGATTTGGTAAGTCTTAGTAAGGTTTATTCATCTTAAATAAATATAAAAAAGTAGTAATCGGCGATGAGATTAAGTTTAATATCTGGCAAATTGATTTCAAACAGTCAGCATGACAATAATAATTAATATTGTAATGTGTATAATGGCGGTGTGGTAGTTTGGTCGTAGAGCTATAATGATATGTATTGTTTGTTTGCAAATAAGCCTGGTGCCCATGGGTATTTTGTGAATTAGATCAACAATGTTTTATTTTTAAATAAATAATTATTTTATTCCGACGTCGCACTGTTTCAGATCCGTTTGCCAGGCATTATTCACCTATCGATATTTTAATTTGTAGCAACAAACTGATGATATTAACTTGGATGGTGATGTGAACCTCGGAAAACAGGACACTATCTCTATGACAGTACCTCCAGAAAAAAATATAAGTCCTGACATCAATGAAATTATTGCTATACCGTGTTCAAGTAAAACGAATTTGAACAATTTTTCTGATGTGGTAGGTAGAAAATATTTATTACTTAGACTCAAATGGATTGATTAGGGTCCTTATCGTCCCTTCTATTGATACCTAAACGTCTACTTCACCTACAATTTAAAATTAAAATATGTTTTTGGTTTACAGGACCAAGACTCTTCACATAACGATCCTAACTGGGGCCCAGAAGACCAGAGTTCTCCACACAGGCTAATAAAGATAACGCAAGATATTTCTACTGATGGTGAGTTTTTTAATAATACATTTCAATATAGTCTGCTCATTCTTATGTACTTTTTTAGCAATACAACAAAGTGATGAAGAGGGCAATATAGTTGGAGAGGACTCTGCTTCTATTTCAGTATTACCTCCGGATGGAAATGAAAGTCCTGAAATCAATAAAATGATTGGTGTACCATGTTCAAGTAAAACGGGTTTTGATTTAAACGACTTGTCTGATATGGTAAGGGAAAAATATTGAATTTATTATTTGAGTTTTTGTACTTAACCGGTTTTTTTTTTTGTTTTACAGGAACAAGATTCAGATAACGACCCTACCTGGTGTCCAGAAGATGAGAGTTCACACAGGCTAAAAAGGATAACTCAACATATTTTTGATGATGGTAGGTTTTTACATTTATAACGAATTTTTATGGTTTCGCTCTTATTTGTTTCCTTTTTTTAGCAATGTTACAAAAAGATAAAAAGGACATTCTTCAAGAAGTTGAAAACGAGCATTTGGAGAGTTCTGAAAGTGAAAATGAGGGACATACGAACGAAGCTGACAATAGAAAAAGGAAAAGAGGTGTCAGAAAACGAGTAGAAGAACAGCGGAAAAAACATTTGGGGCTTTCTTATAAAAACCGAAAGGGTATTTCATTTCCAGCAAAGGAATTTATTCCTATAGAGCAGTGTTGTAAAAAAAATGCTTTGAAAAATGCACCCCCGAACAGCAAAACATAATCTGGTCTAATTACTATAAGAGATCTCACGAAATCCGCCAGCAAGTATTGTGCGAACGTATGACACTCACCAAATGCAAGTATCATGCAAAAGGCAGGGGTACAAAGGGAGGAAAAAACCATGACCGAGATAAAACGATCCTTTATTCAATTCAAGTGGGACTCGAAAAGATAGTAGTGTGCAAACAATTTTTTTCAAAATTGCATGGTTTGACGTATAATCAGATAAATCGCCTTATTTCAAAAGTTAGCGCTTCAGAAGATGGATATATAGAAATCGATTCAAGAGGAAAACATGTCCCTCCAAACAAGCTGATCGAGGAACGAAACGCGATTAGAGACTTTATTGAGCGATACCCTCGGCATGAAAGTCATTACGCAAGAAGAGATAACCCAAATCAAGTATTTTTGCCAAGTCACCTAACCATTCGTCAAATGCACGAAGAATATAAAGAGGAGCGTTTAAGAAACGGATTTGAGAAATCTGCAGGTTACGATGTTTTCCGTAACGTATTTAAACAAACTGGTTATACGTTTAAACACCCTTATATTGACACTTGCCGCAAATGCGATGAGTATAAGTCTTTAAAAAGAAGTGCAACTAATGAAACAGAAAAGGAGAAACTTAATCAGCTTCATGATGAACATGTTAGGGAGGCTGAAAGTGCATATGAATGTAAAAGAAAAGATAAAAAATTAGCTGCCAGCGATGAATCAAAAAGGGTCTTAGTTTTTGATTTGCAACAAGTGCTACCAGCTCCATTTTTAACCACCAACATTGTATATTACAAGCGTTTGTTGTCTGTTTTTAATCTCACAGTTCGAGACTGTTGCTCAAGAGAAACATCTTTTTGCTTTATGTGGCACGAAGTCCTTGGCGGACGAGGTTCTGATCAGATTGCTTCATGTGTTCATAAGAAAATCTTAAACTTACCTGATACTGTTCGGCACGTCACAACGTATTCTGATACATGTGGAGGGCAGAACCGCAACATCAACATGGCGCTAATGCTTTTGTATACTATTATGAAAAAACCGTCGCTAGAAATGATTGATCAGAAGTTTCTTTTACCTGGGCATCCTCGACTTGAATGTGACAGTGATCACGCCAGGATCGAGAGAAGTAAAAAACACATATCAGGCGATTTCAAAATAATGGTGCCATGGGACTGGTACCAATTTGTTCGTTCACTCAGAGGTAAGTCCAAATTTAGCGTGATTGAAATGACACAAGTAGACTTGCTGGCGTTTTCAAAGCTCTTATCAAAGTCATTAGTAAAAAGAAAGACTGACACCGATGGGGAAAAGGTATCCTGGTTAAAAATCAAGTGGCTGAGATTTACTAATGAATTTGGAATTGTTAGATTCAAGTACACTCTTGATGAACAAGTGCCTTTCAAAACGCTAGACTTAAGGCGGGGAAAGCCCCGAGGTAGGCCATCAGCAACTGACCAATCGACCTCCACAGTTCCTCTATCATATAGTGGTCCCTTGGGAATCAATCCAAAGAAAAAGAAGGACTTATTGTCTATGCTAGATCTCATCGATGAAGACTGTCACCATTTTTACGAGAACCTGCCCACAACCACCAGGGCACCAGAGTTCGATGAGCTAGAGGACAACGTTGATTCTGGATCCGAAGACTGAATTTTTATCTTTGTTCATTATTTTTTCAGTATTTTAATAAAAACAAAATCGCAATCTGTCTTTTTGTAGATTTTTCATTTATGTCATTTTGTACCTTTTCAAAAAAAAAACGTACAACTTCTAGATGGCAAAAGGAAATATGTTTTAAAAAATCTGAAAATTTTAAGAAATACGGTTGATTAAAGTTATTTTTACATTCCGTTCTTAAAATATATACCACTTTTAGTACATCTGAACAAAAATACCATCAATTTTCGTTACTGCTGATTTTATATTAACTTTTAAAACTTAATTTTGCTCTCCTGAAAAGTGATAAAAATTGACATATCTGGTCTTGCCATCTAACCACAGATACAGTGTGTCCACTTAAGTTCGCACCATATCGAAAACTTTTTTATTACCAATTTTACGAAAAAAAGTTATTCTTTATAAAAAGTTCTGCTTGGTCCAAAACCTAAAATGCGATCATCAGATATCAAATTTTTTCATTACGTATACGAGGTTTGTCAGAAAATATGAATTTCGCATAACAGGAAAGTAAATTTATTTTTGAAAATAGCGAAAACTTTAATCAGTTATCTCTTTATTCGTTAAACAGTTGATAACCTTTACGTCTCTTAACTTCTATGTTGCATTATTTTGATGATGCATTAAAATAATTGATAAATATCAAAATTATTTATTTTACAATATCATCAATTATTTTAATGCATCATCAAAATATTGCAACATAGAAGTTAAGAGACGTAAAAGTTATCAACTGTTTAACGAATAAAGAGATAACTAGTTAAAGTTTTCGATATTTTCAAAATTAAATTTACTTTACTGTTGAGCAAAATTCATATTTTCTGACAAACCTCGTATACGTACTGAAAAAAATTGATATCTGATGGTTGCATTTTAGGTTTTGGACCAAGCAGAACTTTTTATAAAGAATAACTTTCTTTCGTAAAATTGATAATAAAAAAGTTTCCCATATGGTGCGAACTTAAGTGAACACACTGTATATATTCGGTTTTCGATTAACCGGTTACCCGATATCCAAATGCCCAGTTTTTAGTTTACTTTCTATCTTTTTTACCATTACTTGAGAACCCGGTGGCCCAGTGCCATGTAACTAGATAACCGAATAATCGATTAATCGGTTAACCGAGAAACCGGATATTCGGTTAAACGAGAAATTGGGTAATCGGTTAACCGGTTTCGGTTTTTTGAAAAACCGCGGATAATCCGAAACCGGTTAACCGACTATCCGAAAAACCGTCTTCGGTTGCCAGCACTACTTTAAATACGAGGTCATATCATAAATTAAGTGACTAGATTTGAGCCAACCACTATTTAAATAAGAAAATGCTCCCTTAAATACGCACTCTCAAATATTGTTTTTATTATTTTAAAAACGCAAACTGATTTGGCCTACGTTCATTTAATTATATTAAATATACCTGAGAATAGAATTAAGTGCTGGAAAGCGCAATGCAGTTGTTGCAAACAATGTGGTGAAATATGGGTAGTTGCCCAAGTGTCTAGATAAATTATTTTCAACGAAATAGGGTGTCAACACCCTGGTACTGCGAACCCGGTTACAGAGAACGAACAGGAGGTGAAGAAAAGGCCGAAAATACAGTAAGTAAATAAATAGGGTAAATCGGCGTTCATTACAATGGCACGCGTGCCATTGATGGCACGCGACATAAAATTTTGGGCACGCCAATGATCACAAAGTTTACTATGAATTATTATATTACGAATTTGATGGGCATTATGGCATCAATAAACACTTCTTTAGAAAAAATGGCACGTTAATACATAAAGGTCCGCCATCCCTGTACTATTATGTACAGGGTCTTTCCTTATATTTAGACAGCGCCTACTGGGCTTATTATAAAAGATAGAAGAAAACTTTCAACACAAAAGTTGTAGGATTTATCCTAAATCGCCAAAAAATGTTAGGTAAAAAACAAATGAACATAGCAAAGTAAGTAAAAAATACTAATTTGGTAATTTTTTAATGGAACCCTGTATATTATTCCATATTTGGATTGTGCGAAAAAGTCTAGACATATTTCATGAATAATGTCCTATACCTATCTCTAACAGTTTTTGAAATATTGACAGTTGAAAATCGACCATTTCCCAAGTTTGACAGCTTGTAAAATCTAAACGGCTAAAGATGGAACAAAACGGTATGCACTTTCCTATATTGGTTTTTCATAAACTATCGCATGACACTAACTTTTTATTTAACCAGAGGTTAAATTTATCCGTGATTTTTTAACCTCTGGTTAAATCTAAAGTTAGTGTCGTATGATCGCTTATGAAAAACTAATATAGGAAAGTGCAAACCGTTTTGTTCTATCTTTAGCCGTTTAGATTTTATAAGCTGTCAAACTTGGTAAATGGTCGATTTTCAACTGTCAATATTTCAAAAACCGTTAGAGATAGGTATAGGACATTATTCATGAAATATGTCTAGACTTTTTCGAGCAATCCAAATATGTAAAAATATACAGGGTGTTCCATTAAAAAATTACCAAGTTAGTATTTTTTACTTACTTTGCGATATTCATTTGTTTTTTTACCTAACATTTTTTGGCGATTTAGGATAAATCCTACAACTTTTGTGTTTAAAGTTTTCTTCTATCTTTTATAATAAGCCCAGTGGGCGCTGTCTAAATATAAGGAAAGACCCTGTACAGGGTGGCTCGAATTCGTGTCTAGGTATGAGGAACTCGAAAACCGTAAGAGATACAGTGTCGGTCAAATGAAGGCAAAATTGCGCATTTAGGTGCCTAACAATATGCCGTTTAGAAAGTTTTAAAATTCTGAGTATTTACGGAGATATCCGGAAAAAAACCGAAATTTTGAAAAATTGTTTTATTTTTTTCCTGGGTTTATTTAAAAACGGATTTCAAATCTAATTCCACTTTTGCATTGCCACATTTTTCGCTCTATCCAATGATGATATCCAGTTTGAAATCCGACGTTTCGTCTTCAAGGGATCATCATCAACTTTCTTTTTTTAACTAGGAACTTTAATTTTTTTATCGTTTTTCAGATGGTATTGGCGTTATTAATATGAATATGTGTTTTTATTTCCTTTTATTTTTTTTCAATTTTCATTATTTTTTTATTATTTTTATTTTATATATTTTGCTTTGGCGTGATTTTATATAATTTGATTTAATATTCTCGTAAGAAATAATTTTACTATTTTTTATTTTTAATACGCTCCACTTAATACAAAAAACAAAATAAATTTTTTTTATAGAATATATATATTTCAAAAGTACCTACCTTAAAAAGTTTAAAATTACGCCAGAGCAAAATATATAATTTAAAAAAAATAATAAAAATTAAAAAAATAAATAAAATAAAAGATAAATAAAAACACAAAATCGTATTAATAAAGCCAATACCATCTGAAAAACGATTAAAAAAAATAAAGTTCGTATTTAAAAAAACGAAAGTTAATGATGATCCGTTGGATTCAAACTGGATGTCATCATTGGATAGAGCGGAAAAAGTGACAATGCAAAGGTGCAATTCAACTTGAGATCCGTTTTTAAATAACCCCAGGAAAAAAATAAAACGATTTT
>JAEQML010084828.1:0-10015 GCA_016904865.1 Pissodes strobi | reverse complement strand
CGTGTTGGTTGTGACCCGGTCTGATGATGCTCTTAAAGCGAAACATGTAACCAAATAAACAATTTTTTGACATAAAGATACTGTAGATTTGGAGATTTGTTTTTTGTGTTTTATTCTACTTAAACAAAGTCAGTATCTTAGAGAAATATGGATGATTTCTTTGATTTATTTTATTGGATTAGTTACTTTTTTGACATGCCTTAGGATATTTTGGATTAGTTGTTGTTAGTTGCACCCCGCAGCTGAGCGAGCGGAAGGCATTGCATGAAGTGAAAATCTAAAAATACAAATGTAAACATTAAACAACGCATGGAGCGGCAGAAGTCGGGATCACGGCTACCTGTACAGGCGAGACGCTAGTTCTTTATAGCCATGTTCGTTTTTGTCATATTTTTCCTCGATTTGCTATGAAAATTTGACAGTCACGAGTTCTGTGTATTTAAAAGATAGCGTTACCGTTTTAGTACATTTGTACTAAATTTAGTACATTTTTTACGTGTAAGTACAATAGTACATTTTATAGGGATATTGGTCAAATTTAGTACATTTCACACGAGCGCTCAAAAATTGAATTTCTTTCATGCAGCAGGACCATCTAATATAGATAACCGCTGAAAGTTACGCTGGCCTTGTTTGAATGAAGAAGCAATAGGAATCTTTACAGAAACCTTTAACTTTAAACTATTCTGCCTCCGTCACACGGATCTCTGGTAATTCCCTGCCGGCCGCAGAAATCACAAGCGTCTAGCAATAGAGGTAAATTTTCGATGCGATACCGTATATGCGCAATGGTGAAACAATAATAATAGGTATTATTAAGGGTTTGCATGACCCTCCGCTCGCTACGTACGAGGGTGCAATCAACAAGAACTAACCAAAACTAACCCAAGAAAAAAAAGTAAATTAATGAAAAACAAACATAACCTTAAAAAAGGTAAACAAAACATCTCCCGACCGACGGGAATCAAACCCGCAGCCCAGAAATGACAGACAAACACTCTGCCTACTACACTACTGAAGGAGTTTCGCTAGAACGTAAATACATGGATAATTCCGATATTTCGGCCATATGACGCATGCACGGTATCGCATCGAAAATTTGGCACCTATCGCTAGACACTTTTCAGAAAACCCGGAGCGTCTGCTTTAAACATATTTTATTTTCAGTTAGTTTGTTGCTGTTAGCAGTTGGCGTTTATTTATCTTGTCTCTTGTATTTCAGATATTTATTTTGTTAAGAATTTTGTTTTGTTTAAGGTTAGATTTTTTCTTGTTTTAGGTTTTAAAAATATATGTTTTCGTAATTATAAAGGATCTGTAAGTTTCATTTCTATACAGTTAATTAACCTACAAAATACACTTTGCCAACGAAAGCGAGCTTACAGCTTTTAATTGGCGATAAAAAACAAAAGAGTCTAGCCATATGAGGTCAAATTTTCGATGCGATACCGTGCATGCGTAATATGACCGAAATATCGGAATTATCCATGTCTTTACGTTCTAGCGAAACTCCTTCAACGCCTAGGTGGTGTAGTAGGTAGAGTATTTTCCTGTAATTTCTGCGGTGCGGGTTTAATTCCCGTGGGTCGCGACAGATGTTTTGTTTGCCTTTTTTTTTAAATTATGTTTGTTTTTTATTATTATTAAGAACAAATATTGTTCTTAATTTTGGGTTAGTTTTGGTTAGTTCTTGTTGATTGCGCCCCCGTATCGAGCGAAGGGCCATGCAAAGCCATATTATTCTTATTTCGCAAATGCGCATGCACGGTATCGCATCGAAAATTTGACGCCCTATGGCTAGACGCATGTTAAAAAAACTGTTTAGTACAATTTAGTACATTTTCGGGATATTTGTAAGTACATTGGTAAAATCGTCTGCGGTAACACTGGAAAATCCAAGTCACGTGCCTGTCAAAATGATAGAGCAAATCGAGGAAAAAGATGACAAAAACGAACGCGGCTAAAACTATAGTAGTGATGGGCGGTCCGGGTCCGTTGATGGATTCGGTTCATCTGAATCAGTCCGTCAGCGGACCCGGTCCAATGGATTCGGTCCAGTCGACCGATTCAGACTTCACTGCTCCTTCTTTACATGTCACATACCTATCGATCGCTTCCCGGTCCGTGCCGTGAAACACAAATGTTTGTGTTTTGCCGACGGGAGTTTTTTGTATAACCTGCATTATTCTTTCTAAGATTTTGTGAGGTTTAAATGTTTTATTTAAATTGAAAATAATATTGATATTGAACACCATACGAATTTGGTTTTAAATAGGCAGCATAAAATTATACAAAGTCAAAAATTATACAAAATCAACAATTTTCATATCAAATCAACAATTTCCATATCAAATGGAACTGAGCTCTTGTAGTTTATATTTTATAAAGGAGTATAAATATATTTTGTTTTAAAAAAGGTCTGCTGTTTTCTTTAGGTTTTTTAAAAATATCTATTGTCCTAATTTTTTTTAATGTAAACAAAATATTATTTAAAATTTTAAAACAAAAGCAACTATTAAAAATTTTCTTATAATAACAAATGCATACGCGATTATTACGCAAAAGGTTCTCAAACAAAATTCCGGTCTCGGGCCGAATTGTATTAATTCTAGGAACTCGACTCCTATAAATCGTCGCTTCACCCGAACCGATTCACCACGGCATTGCTTGCAGTCCTCGCACCGCGATTTCTGCTCCGTTAAAGCAAGTAGTGGACCGGGTCCGAATGATATGACGGATTCGGTCCGACTCGTTCCGTTACTGGATTCGTTCATTTGGACCGGGTCCATCCGGACCGACACATCTCTAAACTATAGTCGCCTTCCACTTAATGAGGCGCGTCCTGATCTCCGAATCAAATCTATAAAACCAGTTTATATGTCTGTTTTTTTTTCCAAACAATAAGGGTGAATAAGCCTCTCGTGTTTATGATACGGCTGTGTTTATAATGCTATTTTATCATGAATTTGAGAAAAACAAGGTTAAATTAGCTGGTCGTAGATAATTTCATAACCTGCCTCGTTAAATGGCAAAATTGAAGTGGACACAGAATGTGCCGCCATTGCCATTAGAGTAGCGTAAACGACTCCGGCAGGCCAACCGGCTTCACTATTTATCACTTTTTTTACTGATATTACGGAGAATCCGTGCCAAAAATAGTAACTAATATACTTCGTAGAGGTTCTGGGCAATTCCTTCACAAAAGGTTTTTGTAAAATATCAACGAAAACCCGGTAAAAAATGCAATTTAATTAGGATTACCGTCGATCGATGAGCGACCTATTTCCATTAAAATTGTATACGAACTTGTCAAATCTCACGTGACTAACATGTCTCCGAGCAGCGTTGCCGGTGTTTCTACTTCGGGGCTATGGGTAAAGGGGACTGTGAAACTGCTTTCAGGGGGTCTCGTCGCTCAGCGGTTAGACACTGTGCTTTTTTTAAAGGTTATGTTTGTAAAAAGTTTTTTTCTTGATTTTGGGGATGCCTTGGATTAGTTTTGTTCGGTTGCGCCCCGGAGCGAGCGGAGGGCATTGCATAAAGTGAAAAAAATACAAATTTAAGCATTGTGAAGCGGGCGCAAGCCGAGGACTCGTCAGGCGGAAGGACTCGGGGTGTAGTAGATGGTTAAGAATAAAATATATGCGCGCAGCTTAGGCATCGATTTCGCGAGGGTATCTCTAGATCCTTTTTCACCAAGGAATATTATATTTTTGATGTGAGAACTTTTTGGCGCGTTTAGCATATTTTTCCTGGGTATTGAATCGAATTGAGCTGTCACACATCACCTTAGATTAGAGCATGTTTTTTTATAATCTAAGCACATCACGCTCGGCTCATTAACACTCATTAGGATAAAGTCGATTTCAGCCAAGCGAGAAAGGAACAGACAACACTCAGTAAAAAGGCATTTCAAGTCTTAATTGGATCACCCTGCACCTCTTGTCAGTCTGTAATATATGAATTCGAATACGCATCTACCTAGCTGCTAAATTATAAACATAATAATCAACTATTAAATATGTATATTATTCCAATCCGTATACTTATACTCATTTTCGACAAAAGCTTTCAGGTAAGATGGTGGCTTAATAGTAGGGTACTCGCTTAGAGTGCAATAAGTATCGGGTTCGATGCCAGGCGCCTTCCTTTTAAAAAAAATTATTTACTTTTTAATATGGCTTTGTTCACTCCTGTCATGCGGTGTCATCGTTTTTTAATCTTGGTTTTACTGTTGGTTATAAGTTCTCTCCATCATTTAAAAAATAAAAATTTATCGACAAAGTATTCTTTTGCAGTAGTTATTTCCTAGTTTTTGAGGATTTTTGTAACATAGCCTATTTTGGGATATTTTAGAGATATACGGAAAATATTTTAGTCACGAAAATTTAATAAAATCCAAGAATAACAAATCATAATCTACGAAAATAATAATGCACTTTTTTGGAGATTTTTCGAAAAGTCCTTAATTTGAGAGATTTTCAATTTTTGACTGGAGAAATAGAGTCGAACGATCTGGCAACTCTGCATTAACTTCAAGTACAGTAGTTCCATAGACCCATTGTAACTTCAAGCGTTAAATGCTGTTATATATGATAATTGAATAGTATATTGTTTATTCCTATCTTTTTCATGTTCTATATCTCTTTTTAGGTGTATGGTTATATACAATAATAACAATAGTATTAACAAAAAAAATCATGTGTGCACACTCGGTAGACGCGAAACCTTAATAAAACTAAACTGAGCGGTCACCTATCCAAGTAATACCCACGGCCGATGTTGCTTAGCTTCAGTTATTGGACGAGAACTACTTTTTACTTTGTACTCGAGACTCAAATCACACCTATGCTAAAGAAATTTTCACTTCAAAAAAAAAAATCATATATACAGTTTACACCCGGTACAAGTGAAACATTCATAAAACTAACTTATAGAGAAGCGTACCACGCGTCGCTATTTTGTTTCATCGAGTCCCAAATCACACCCGTGCTAAAGAAGTTTTCACTTCAAAAAATAATTCATGTGCACAGTTCACTCGCTGTAGAAGTAAAACCTACATAAAACTAAACCAAGCGGTCACCCATCAAAATACTAACCACGCCCGACGTTGCTTCACTTCATACCTACTTTTTACTTTTAGCTCTTAACAAACATGTAACAGCTGTATAACTATGTTGTATCTCATACTGTCGCTTTTTCGTTTCATCAAGCCTGAGATCATACATGTGCTAAAGTAGTTTTCACTTAAACAAAAATTATGTGTGCAGTTCACATGCAGTAGAAGTGAAACCTTCATAAAACTAAACCAAGCGGTCACCCATCAAAGTACTAGCAACGCCCGACGTTGCTTAACATCAGAGATCGGACGAAAACTACTTTTTACTCTCAACAAATATGTAACAACTTTATAACTGTGTTTAATCTCATTCTCTCGCACTCTTGCGTTGATCGCGAATCAAGCAAGACCTAGTTTTGGAGTTCCTAGGAATTAGAGCTCTGCGGATTTTTGCACGATTATTATTCGAATTTTATTCTTGTTTTACGGACTGCTTTTTACCGATAAGGTAACTAGTAAAGGCCACTATAAGCCGAGTGTTAGCTATTTTTTAGTCGCCGGGGACGTAACCCCGGCACCTGCCCTTGATATGGGCGACCAGGACGACGACTGCGTGTCCATCAAATCGATGGACATGCAGATCGAACCCACGACTGAAACCATAGAAACGAAAATTCGCTTCATATATAAAAAGTTAGCATTAAACTTCGATAAGTGCAAAGAATGTGTACAACTGGCGGAACCTTTGAAATCCCTCACGGGTAAGTCCATTAAAACTCTCATTCTGTCCATAAACAAGGGCATTGATCATCTAAGGGCGAGCCATGAATTGCGTCCCTCTACTAAGAGGATCGCAATAGCAAAAATTGATACTGGCCGTATAAGCCACAAAAAGAAACGTACAGATGAAGATACATCCGGCATGGAAACGGACACATCGCCCAACTCTAACAATAAAAAAGTGGCAAAAACAGAATCGACAAAAAACACGCCCGTACAAACCTTTACTACAAACGCAGAAGTACAAGCTAGCAGCTCGGCGAGCATAACAGAAAAAAGCCCTAAAGCAAGCTTCAAAACCCCCTATAAAACTATAGGGTTTAAGAAGAATGTGAGGGAAGCTAAGCTGGATTCCGGGGGGGATGCAAATGTACCCCTCAACAATAGGTTTGAGGTCCTGTCAGATATTGACGACGATAACAGTAGCGTGCTCTCTAGCGAAAGTGCTAGAAAGCAAGTAAGAAAAACCAGCACACGACCAAAGAAGAAAGCTCAAGTGCCTCAAAAAACAAAAACAACCCCTCCACCGCCTGTATTCGTGCAAGGAAAAATACAATCTCATAAAACCTTGCAGGATGATATGCAAAAATTGCATATATTAAAATATACAGTCAAATATGCGAAAAACAGCACTATCATATTCTTCGAGACAGATAAAGACTGGGTAACTTTTAAAAGAAATTGCGACAATGAAAAGTTACAATATCATTCATACGCCGACAGAAACAAAAAAACCCACGCTTACGTCATGAGGGGGCTGGACGCCGAAATTAACATCGCCGACATTAAGAGACATCTAAATGACGAGTATAATCTCGAAGCAAGAAATATCTTCCTCATGAAGAAAACTAAAGTACCACTATACCTGATCGTCCTGGACGCCTCAATTACACTAAAAAGGCTCCAGCAAGAAGTAAAGGTACTCATGAACGTAAAGATTACATGGGAAAACAGAAGAAACGTTAAGCCCATAATACAATGCAGACGCTGTCAAGGTCATGGACATTCCATGACCTACTGTCAGAAGAGCTTTAAGTGCTCAAAATGCAGTGGGAGCCATGAAATTACGTCGTGCACAAATGACACAATTAAATGTGCAAACTGTGGAGGGCCACATAGAGCCATCGATCAGGAATGCCCTGTCTACCTGTTTAAAATCTAACAACTAGCAGCAACCACCAAAAAGCCACAGAAAACCTACGCTCCTGCTCCCTTGCCCGTCACGCCGGCCTGGCAGGGGCAAGGGCGTCGAGATCAAGGCCGGGGTAGAAATGGAAGAGTGGAGCAGCAACCCCAGGAACAACAGAAAACAGAAAGAAGACCACCTCCCCCAAGGGAAAACTACGAGAGCGATTTTCCCAACACATTAAGGGCCTCTCAACAAGGTTTGCCACCAGGAGACCAGAAACTGCAAACGTAAACGCTAACGCAGTAAGTGGCACTCAAATAACCGATCAATTCAAAAACCTATCTAATGTTGTGACAGAGATTAATTCGCTAGTTAATATAAGAGAGCTATTCTTTGCATTGGATGAATTTTGTTCGATGATCAAATCATGCAACAATGACAAGATTCAGATAATGCAAGGAACGATTCATTTCTTCTCTACTGAAATCTTTAAGTATAACATATAAATGGCTTGCTATAAATGTTTGTCTATAATGTACTGTCCTGGAATTGCAACGGCATTCGTGATAAACTTGGCGAATTTAAACATTTCTTGTACAGCTCCAATTATCAGATCGTTTTCTTGCTTGAGACGCGCCTCGACCCGGACCTCAAATTGAAGTTCCGCGGGTACAGTGTCGAGCGCTGGGATAGGCCCGGACCGGGGGGTGGCGTGGTCTGCCTGATACACCGGACACTAAGATACAAAAGACGAATGCGTATAAATACGCGCATCGAGCACGTTAGCATCGTGCTGGACGGTGGCCGGTGTATCAGCGGCGGGTACGCGCCCCCTGCCCTTCGTATATCACAGGCCGACTTTTTAGCCCTTCTACCGCCAAACACGAGGTCTGTCCTTCAGAGATACGTGGCGTTCTACGCCGTCTGCCAAAAGATAGGGTTCCGGGACCCGATCAAATCCCGTACCTGCTCCTTAAAAACCTCCCCTCCAAGACCATTGTACATTACATGCACATAGTGAACGCCGTAATTCGTCTGCAACACTTCCGTAGCTCCTGGAAGGTTGCGCACGTAATACTGTTCCCCAAACCCGGGAAAGATCCTAAAAGCACCGCATCCTACAGACCGATATCCCTTCTCAACACGTTGGGAAAGCTTGCCGAGAAGCTCTTGCTGCCCAGGATCAGTGAGGCAGCCTCGAACCGTCAGGTACTGCCGGCGGAGCAGTTTGGGTTCCGCAGCGGGCATAGTACTAATATGCTCGCTGCGAGAATAGTACAGGACATTCTTGACGGATTCAATATGAGGCATAGCACGTCTCTACTGCTCCTGGACATAGAGAGAGCGTTCGACCGAGTATGGCACGACGGGCTGCTGTATAAGCTCTTCGCGGAGCTGAGCTTCCCGTTACATACATCAGCACTGATCGCGTCATACTTGGCCGGACGCACCTTCTCGGTACGCGTCCACAATTCGGTCTCGACTTCGAAGCCGTTACATGCGGAGGTGCCTCAGGGAACGGTATTATCTCCGCAACTTTTCAGCTACTATATAGCCGACCTACCATCCCATCCCGATACCTCTCTGGCGTTTTACGCAGATGACACCGCCCTTTATTCCCATGCCTTCACCGCACAGGAGGCAGTAAACAACTTAACTGAACACATGGAACGCATATCAACTTTCTATGAAAAGTGGAAAATTCGGTTAAATCCAAATAAAACCGAGTCGGTTCTTTTCACTAAAAAGCGAACACATATTACAGCGCGCCCAATAAGGGTGCAAAACACCCCTATCCATCCCAAATCCTACGCCAAATACCTAGGAATCTGTCTGGACAGGAGCCTTACCTTTTGCCGCCAAGTGGCATACATACACGAAAAACACCACTGCATTTTCGAAAAGTTGAGGCCTCTTGTCCGGAGTGGTTCCTACCTAAGTCCCGGAAGCAAAATCACATTATATAGGTCCATCATAAGGCCATACCTACTGTACGGGGCACCTGTCTGGTGTTCGATCGCGGAGAGTCACATGAGAAGGATTCAGATTATCCAGAACAAATATTTAAGGGCGGCTTTCTCGGCAGGGCCGCGCACCCGGATCAGCGACCTACATGCTTGGTCAGGCGTAGAATACGTCAATGAATATATCGACAAACAGGCATGTAGGTTCTATGATCTGGGAGTGCGCGGCTCAACGAGGACTGCTAACCTGGCGACCTTGAGGTATGACCCGCGAAACGTTCCCAGACATGGCCCGGTACACAGGAAGACAACGGTGTACTACCTGCAACCCAGGCCGCCTTAAACGATGGACCTATTCCCATCCCTGTTCCTAAAAGTACCGTCAAACTCCCCCTTTTGTGCCCCTGGGGCTCTCGAGAAATCGAGACCTACCAGGAGCACAGAAGTAAACCCATCCTGACCCACCGATTACTGGGGAACCTAGTCGAGCGGTGGTCTAGGCGGACGCACGGTAAACTGAATGGACCGGAGAATCGAACACGATTGAATGATCGACCTGCTTCCTGTTCCGTGCAAGCGAATTACGGCTACATGTAGCCAAGCGTTACGATGTTGGTTGCAATCCTCACCTCACCGAGATTACGAGAGTAATCTCTAACCTTTTATCTGACGTTTAGTGTGTTATATGTTGTATTGTAACCCATGCCAAAGAATCGTGGAGTGGGGTTTTTCACGCTGTTTTCCCCATGTTATCTTTCCCTCATCTTCCCTCTCTCCTCCCCTCAAAAGCAAGCCATCTATTGTTATACCTATCGCAGACCAACAACGCAACATTCTTGAAGGGCTCAGCCCAAGTAAGACAGATCGATCATTTGAGTGCCACTGAAAAACTACTGTCAAACATAGCTGGCATTATACCTGCCAAACTCTGTTAGGCGTGGCGTGTCGAGGGGCCATTAGTGGCGCTATTGAGAGCGCGCGAGGGGCACCTGAATGCCACCTTTCCGAAAAGCTATGTATAGTAGTTCGTAGGTGAAATTGTAATTTCAGATTAGTTGAATAAATGTTATATATATATATATA